>JANTPZ010137956.1:0-13475 GCA_025593235.1 Vachellia pachyceras
TCTAGCATGCCAGATATTTATGCCAACTTTTACATTGGAAGAACTAACGAAACAATCATGCAAGTTGGAATCACTAACAACATCCATAACATAGAACTTTCCTGAAAAAGAAAGCTAAACCATAAAAGGTATCGTCGCTAAGAATGTCAGCACCTTTTGTCATGAAAGTTCACATCAAACCCATAATTCAACATATACAGTACAGAAACTAAATTCCGTCGAATGTCCGGTGTATGAAGCACATCATGTTAGATTAAGGTCTTTCCACCACACAAAGCTAATCTGCAGGTGCCTATGCCTTTGACCTCAATCTTTGCGTTATTGCCAACATAAAGCCATTCGCATTAATGCGGTAACCGACGGTAATCCACGAGGGATCCCCGATCCTTCGTTACATTGTCTGTTGAGTTTGAGTCTTTCCACGGTCATTTTGCCCATGGCAGTCCCTCGCAAAGTGACCTAACTTTTGGCAGGCATAGTATTTGACCTTATTCAGGTCAACCTTTACTTTCACCCCTTTTGAATTTAAGGACATCATTCCTGCTTTTTTCATGAAATTTCTTGCCCTTCTTAAAATCGGGGTTGGCATTAGAAATGCATGTATCCTCGGTGTAATAGGCATGCCCAGAAGTCTTATATAACTACAGGCATTCATCCTCAAACTCAAGGTGCTTCACAACATCATTAAAAGTGATGATGTTATCGTTATGGGTTAAGTTGACTTTCATATGTTCCCAACTAGGGAAAGTGATCTGATCACAGCCTGCACTTGCTGCTCATTAGTCATTGTAAGTCCAACTTCCTGAAGCTCTCTAATCATGTTTGACATGTTTCGAAGGTGCTTCTTCATGGACGTAATACCCTGAAGCTTATACGTGTCAAACTTGATTGTCAGCCTCCAAAGCTTAGTGGTCGAAGTTCCACCAAACTTATCTCTGAGAGCTGCCCACATGGCATATGCAATTGGACGTTTTTCAAACTGACACATTAGGTCATTTACCATTATTCTCAGCAGGGTAACTCTTGCAATACTGTTCTCATTTTTTCCATACCTGGTATAACTCCAGGTTTCCCTTACGTGCTGGGCTGAAGTCCCAACTTCAGGTTCCACCAGAAAGTTGGTTAGTGGCTTAAGGGCCTCTTGCTCTTCCAATATATACTGCACTTTCCGGTGCCAGATGTTCCAGTTCAGCTTATCCCCTTTGTTCAATTCGGCAATAATACCTTTTGTTGCCATTTCCAAGTCTGAGGTGACGGGGTATTTTATCAACAAATTTTTTCTCATATAGCTGAGTTTTTAGCGTTTATGTAGCACATCACAGTATACAATGTCTTATACTTATATTACTCTTAACAAGAAGATAATTTGATCAATAGATTTACGATCAGGAGAATACGTTTGTACCTCCCATCACACAAACACTAGGAACTAAATTATTTTCTTTCAAGAATTTTATATAAGTACTTCTTGAATCGTCAACTTTTAGAAGTCTCGTTTTCTAAAAATTCCCACTTATAAAAAATGTTACAAGGTGACAAATCATGTGAATAACAATGACGATTTCACAACAATTCACATAAACTAAACATGTCACATTTCACAATGCATTTAGTCATAATCATACACTAAGTCATGTTCTAAATACATTAACTAAACATATAGGGTAAACACATAAATCTAAAGTACAATACGTCTTTAGATATTTCCAATACAATTATTGACTATTTATTTTCTCAGTCTTTTAAAGTATTGGTTCTTATTCAGCAGAAATCTTGTTGTTCTCTTTACTGCAACAACCCACATGGTTGATAATGTGAATATGCTTACAGCTCTAACTGCTGCACGATACTTCATCATAACATTCACATAGAATTCTGCAGTCTCATTATAAGTTATGCCGTTGACATATAACAATATGCCAAATTATATATCAAAATGAAGCTCTTGAATTTTAGGATTTTTAGGAACAAACCGTGGCTCATTTGGAGTTCACACGCACCCTCACGCGCCCCGAGAAGATTAAATCCTCAAAAATTCCAAAAATGGGATAAAGCCCACTCTCAGGTGTGGCGCGTGTAGTCCATGCACCGCCTTCCCGCCGTCGTATTGTGACGCGCCGGACCGTTCTTCTCCACTCGCCGTAGTGGTTCTGATGAGGTAGTCCATGTGTCCACTGGATGTGCCACGTGGCATCACGCACCACGTGGCCTTTTTTAAAAAAAATTTTGAAACCAATTTGAGCCACTCAATCGGATCCCGCATGCGACCCGGTTCGTCTGCCTCTCCTGCCGCCGTTACTGTTCAACCGCCTTTTTTATTTTTTTATTTTTTTAGAGATGGTTACTATTCATCCGATGCGTTTTCTGGCCATATCTTCGCCGTCCGACATCCGTTTTGCGCGTTCTAGGTGTCCATCTCTTTGTTTCGACGAGATCTACACAATGGGAGCACTTTTAAAGCCTAATTCTTTCTCCTTTTCTGGAAAAACATGACGGAACTTGTAAATCATTTTTCTTCCGTAACTCCGTCGTCCGGTTTCCGTTTTACGCGTTCTTAGTCTCCACGTTCTCGTCTTGAAGAGATCTACACTATAGATATGTTTTCTAAGCCTAAAGACATCGTTTTCCGAGAGCCCAGATCTGGATCTCCGTTTACGGTTTCCGTTTTCCTGTTTTGCTCTTCGTTTTCATTGTTTCGGTTTAGAGGCATACGATTTCAGACCATATATACACATAAGAATATAGACATGCTTGAAATCTGAACCAAAAAATGGAACGGCATGCTATAAAGGAAAGCAAGAAATATACATACACGTTACATCTCAATGAACATGCTTGCGAAAATTCATGAACATTGATTAAAATTGCCTCAGGAACCTAAAAGCTCTGATACCACTGAAGGATTTCAGGCGTACCTGGAGATGCCGAATTACGAACCAGCAGATGCCCACGCGATCTCTGGATCACAAATTGTCTTGGACCCAAAGAACGATACTTACAGCAAATACACCAAAGGAAGAGAGGAGAGGGAACTTTCACAGGGGATGAGAGAAAAAGTTATGCGGGAGAGAGTTCTGTGCACACTCACTTCACGTATGCTCATGATCCTCAAATAAAGGGACTAGGGAAATAACCGTTCCTGCACATTTCTCTCCTCAACCGTTCCCACGCAAATCTCAACTTAATAATTCAAATTTATTCAATTGAGAATATTACAACTTTTCCCACATATTCTCTTATTTGCGTTTTTATCCCAAAACATATTTTGGGTCTAATCCAACAAGGGTGGATTAGCCCATATTCCAACAATGTGAATCAGGTCCGACAATGGATCAATAGGGTATTTTATTTGGTGAAGTGGATCAATTGGGTATTCACACGCGCGCCTTCCCGCTTTTCTCTCAACACTGAAAACACATCACGGAGTGATAACGCATAAGACTGGTCATCTTTCCACTCTTCACTCTAGTCTTAGAGCTTGTTTGGGAGTTAGGTTTGAAACCTAGGTTTCACAGATTCCGAGGCAAAACCTAGGTTTTGAAAAGTGATTTATATTTGGGAAGTTATAGCTTTTACGGATTCCGAGGCAAAAAAGTAAGAAAGAGTTGGTAGGAAAGAGGAAAGTAAGAAAGAGAAAGAGAGAAAAAATAAGAAAGAGAAAAGAGAAAAAAGTAGTAAAAAGAGAGTATGAAAGAGAAAACCTAGGTTTCAAAAAATTGAAACCAAACGAGCCCTTAAACAAGCATCAGAAGATATTTTCATTTTGGGCCAAGTTATACATTCAAAGTTTTCCTGGAGATCGTATTCGCATTGTAAGTCTTTGATGTAGCTCGGAAGAGCAATTTCGTCCAATAAATTTTCTTGAATGAACAATTTCACTTTATAGAAGTTTTAGCGGAGGGATGTATTCCTTAGATCTCGATCTCTCAAATACCTTTAATTATCAATTAGCTCTTCAATTATTAAAAGCATCCTATATATTTGTTTCAATTTCTATTTGTTACTGAATCAAAGAACAACCGAAAACTAAAAATAAGTGAATTAATGACTCTTTTTAAGAGTTTAAGACTTTAGCCTTCGTAAATTTAGGAATTCCTTGTTAGAACAATTTATTTTCTCATTTTGTCTATCAACCAGATAGTTATTTAAATGTTTTGTCGCTTCCAAAAACAATTTCTGACAACATTAGTCAGTGAATCATTGACAACATTCAACGTAGAATAATACTTTAAATTGAAAAGATAGTCTCTGAAGAATACAATTTCATTTAAGTTGCATAAAACAAAGGAAAAAAAATAGAATCAGATTATAAGATCTCATCTCAAAGTTACAGGTCAAAACCAGATATGAATCTATGAAAATATTTATGAAATACAAAGAATTTTTGTCTAGATTGAGGTTTAGCCTCTGTCTTAGCATCTAGGAAGACGGTGAATCTAGCTGGACATCTAGAAGCTAAGTGCAACAGTTACGACGTGCTTCCGAACGGCCATGGCGGAGTGAACAATGTAGGTGAAGTAAGAAGGAGTGCGAATGACGGAGACGGCAAAGTCAGAAATGGAAGAAGGACGAGTCGCGGCTGTCAGAGTGAGGTGGAGTGACGGAGTCAGAATGAAAACGCTAAGGGAAAAATTCACCGGAAAAATAGTCGGATGAGAAAAAAGTGTCCGATGACTAGAGCGAAAAGAGATGAAAAATCTGGAGAAGAAATGTGTGACAGCTGTCTCTGCTTCTCTTCCAAGCAGATTTGGGTGTTGCAGACCTTTTTCTTGCTCTTGCTTACACAGTTCCAATATGCAACGATTTTGCTATTATTTTGATCCTGTAAAGCTTTTAATTAGTCTTTTCACCCAAAATGTCCACCAAATTAAACCCAAATATAATGGAACACAAGGTAATTAAAATAATATACAACTAGGATTTTTTTTTAAGAAGTGATAACAAAAACTTCAACTTATCAATTAATCTATAAAATCAATGATTCAAGGAGAGAACAAGCTACAAGACATGATGCTTGGCGGCCACAAAGGAAAAGTTGGAAAGCATATAGATCTGCCAAGGATATGGTCATCACTCATCACCATCATTGGTTGTTGGAGTCGCCGTTGCACAAAGGGTTATCATTGGCGGACGAGGAAGCTCGAAGCCTTGAACAACCCGATGGAGGACGAGGAAGGGCGAAGACGCAGAATGGGGCTATGTGTATGGCGGGATGTGAAGCTTTTTCTTACCTTTTTCTACAGATCTGAAGCTTCGACGGCCAACGAGTATGGCAGGATGTGCTTGCTTGGCGGTGGCAACGAGTTTTGATAGCCAACCCATCGTGCAATGTGCTCGCTTGGCGGTGGCAACGAGTTATGGTCATGGTGGGTGGATTGTGCTTGCTGGGCGTAGGCTGTGGTCGCTGAGTCGCCGACAATAGCTTGTGCTTGTTGTTGTTGGCCGTAAGATGTCAGGCTGTGCTCGCTGTCGCTGAGTCGCCTGTCGTTTGTGGATGAGATGAGAAATGGGATTGGTCTCATGCTTTACCCGTTTTGGTTCTGGGCTGAATGTTTTTTTAAAAATTTAAGTAGAGGAGCTCAAAGTGGATTGGGCCTACAGGCTCCAGTGGCCAGTGGGTGAAGGTGAAAAAAAAGGATACTAAATGGGCGGGTACGGGCTCTCCGTGGGTAAGCCCGTGTCCCGCCCCGTTTACTGGGCACCCCGCCTGTTTTGAACCCGCCCGTGACGGGTTACAATCGGACGGGTTTAAATGGGTTCAATAGTAGCAGGTTACGGGCGGGGCGGGTTTTTTTCTCACCCCCACTGGAGGAAAAAATCTAGTGCGGAATCCTATTTCAATTTACTTTATGATTGAGTCTGCGTGAGTTTTAATTTATTGAATGACTTATTTTGGTCATTAATATATTCACAAATAATTTGTTTAACTAAATTATTATCTATTGACAAAACTTAATTGCTTGCCTTGTGTGTGTGTTATCACCAAACCTACTGATACATTCATTTGATGAGCATTGTAAGTTGATATGTACTCCATTTCAAATTAATTCATGGAGTCCATTTTTTTTTCATATCATAGTAACGAAATCAATGAGCTCACATCATGCATATAAGCTCAATTAATTTTTTTTATCAAATTAGTTTCTTGTCATTTATCAAGTCAATGAGTTCACACCGTGGGAAGTGGGAACCTTATATTAGTTACATAAAATATATCAAGATAAAAAGTTAAGCTAAGAGTCATAATTTATTTTAAATAACTAAATACAAGCTATAATAGAAAATTGTCTTAAATTATTATTTTAATCTATGTCGAGTTACAATAGAAGAGTTATAATTTGAATTCTTTATTTTCAAATAAAATTAATGACTTAACTGTCTTTCCTAGACAGGCAAGAAGTGATTTACGAAAGGAAATAATAATAATAATAATAATAATAATAATAATAATAATAGAGACACTGACAATTGAAATTTAAGTTTTAAGTGTTTGGAAATTCCGTTGGAAGAACGGAGTTTACAGATTTCTAGATGGTTTTACGGATTTCAATATGGTTATTATAAATTTTAAGATGATTTATACAGATCTTGAGATGATTTTATCTTTAATTTTATATCGTTTTGGAAACCAAATTCCAAACAAGCACAGAGAATCTTGCTTTTACAAAGTTGTAAGCTCTTATTCAGTATTTTCAAAAGGAGAACTTCTGGTTCCATCGCTAGCTGTAATGGTAGTCGGAAACTGAGGAGGAACATATCCACCAAAAGGATGAATTTTCACCAGAAATACCAGCAATAGTCAGAGTGCTAGCAGCAGCAGGAGTCCACATGGCCTCTCGAAAGATGGAAACAGCAGAGAACGGGAAGAGCAAGATCAGAATTGAACACTGCACTAAAACAATGGTAATTTACTCAAATCACCATAAAGGAATTACTCAGGAACCAATTCAAAACCCTCTGTTACTTTGGCTATGTTTGGTTTGATGGAGGGGAAAGGGAAGGGGTGGATATGAGGGGATGGGAAGGGATGGAATGGTACGAGGTTACCTCGTTTGGTTTAGTTAGAAGGGAAGGAAGGGGAAAAATTTTTAATGATCCTTTATTTGGTTTAGGAGGGGAAGGGAGGAAACTTAATAATCAATTTACCATTTTACCGATATATTTATTTACTTATACAATTTATTTAAATTAGTTTTCACTCATAAAAATTAATAAAAATTAACCACTCTTTATATTTAATTAATCAAAACAATTATTAAGGTAATTCACTCATATAATTTATTTAAATAATTAAAAAATATGATTTATATGTAGCTTAATTTCACAATACTTAATTTATGTTTAACTTACCATCGTAATCCAACTTGTAACTGGCAAAATATCCGAAGCGCGAAGGAGGAAGAAAGTGTTGGTTAACTGAACTGCTTCTAGAGAGCAAAGGAAAAAGTTGAGAAGCGATGCATTTTAACCTATCAGGGATATGGATGGGAATATAATAAAATTGAGGGGGTAAATTAGTCATAATTTTTTTATTCCCTCCAAAACCCCCCAATTTGGAGGGAATCAAAATAAGGGGAGGGGAGGGAATGATGTGGTATATTTTGGGTTCCCTCCCCTCCAAAAATTTAAATCAAACAAGGGGAGGGATTCATTTTTCATCCCCTCCCATCCCTTTCCCCCCAACCAAACAAACCCTTACACGACAGTCAAAGGAATCTTGGACCCAATCCTGAAGAAATGAAAAAGGAGCTCTGTAATCATATCATAACTGCGAATATTGTGCGTCGGCACAAGACGACGAAGAAATAATTGAGGAATGACTGACCCACATGGCGCGGCACCAGCTTTAACCTTCCAGAACGACGGAAAGATTCCAGGCAGCACTATGCGCCGCTCTCGAAAAGTAGACAGCAATAATGTTACCTTCAATAATATCGTCTAGGCAATGACGGAAAAGTCCCCAGCCTCACTCGTCAGGTCAGGTTTGTTATTTCAGGGCTCAGGCAGTGGATTGCCATAGGCATCCATATTGCCATCTTTGATAGCAAGTAGGCATCCTGCCCAAGTCAGAGGTTTATATACAAGGGATACTCTAAATCCGACCAAGTGATTGTATGGTACAGTAACAATGGACCAGAGATTGGTTGAAGCTGCAAGAGTAGGAGATGTTAACACACTGCTCAACCTGTTGAAGCAGGATCCTGATATGCTTGAAAGAGCATCTTCAGCTCATTTTTCAGATTCGCCTCTTCATGTTGCAGCAAGACGAGGGAAAGCAGAATTTGTGAATCAGATTGTGGGTTTAAAGCCTTCCTTAACCAGAGAGACAAACCAGCAAGGTATGATCCCATTGCACTTGGCTTCTTTAGAAGGTCATGTTGAGACTGCGAGGGAGCTGTTGAAGGCAAATCTTGATGATCATCAATGCCTTGTGAAGGACGAAGAAGGCTGGACTCCGTTGCACTGCGCCTCACAGAAAGGCGAAATCGGAGTGATGGAAGAGTTAATCAGGGAATGTCCTCAGTGCTTAAAAGAAGTGACAGCAAAAGGAGAGACTGTTCTTCATACAGCAGTGAAGGCTAATCAATTTGAAGCTGTGAAACTGCTAGCAGAGAACCTTAGACATCACAATTTGCAAACACTGCTAAAAGCAAAGGACCAAAAAGGCAAGAGTGCCTATCAACTTGCAGCAGCAAAGAAAGTGCAGTCTCAGGTATATACATTAATTAAGAAGAATATTTTGCATGCTGTCAATATATTTGAGTGTTTATATGTGGTGATTGGAGTATATATAAGCGTGGCAGGTGCTTGAGGCACTGAAGGAAGATGATGGAAGAAGAGAGGAATGTCTTATAAGCATGATGGAGGAGAAGAGTGAATCGAAGTCACAGAAGGATGCAATACTTGTAGTGGCGACTTTAATTATAACATTGACGTACCAAGCTTTGGCAAATCCTCCATCAACCTTTCTCAAAGGTGGCGGCTCTTCTACAATAGACTGGGCCTGCCTTCTCGACAAGAATCTGAGATCACATGGCTTCATAGACCACCTGAAGGAGTGTCCAGCCCGGTTGGCTTTGTTGTTCATTATTTTCAACACATCGATCTTCTTCACATTGATCTACGTGGTGGTGGCCACCTTGAGGGGCAAAAATGTATTCTCCATGCGATTCCTCACGCTGCTTCTCGCCTTGTGTTATAGTTCCTTGCTCACTTTCTACTATAACGCCGTATATTTTGCATTCCCCGTTGCATTCTTAGCCGTTGCATTCTTTTTATTCCCAAGGATAAAATATGAACATGTTTCAGTAACGCAAGCACATTACGCTTTTAGAAAATTGTATCAACTAGTCTCTCAAAATGAGGTGTTGGAAGACATCCATCGAGAAGTGGAAGACATCCATCGAGAAGTGGAAGATGTTCTAGCAGGAGTTAGACAAACTCTGGCAGAAATCAAAAGAGGAAATGCAGAGAACGGCAGAAAGTTAGACAAAATGTTAGTGTGCTTGTTTGGGAAAGAAGAGCTTTAAAAGTATGACTTTTGAAAATAATTTTTGATAAAAAGAATAAAATTTATGTTTGTATAAACCTTTAGAAAAAATGCAAATGCAATTACATTTGAATAGACCATTGGTCAGATTAACTTTTTGTAAAATTTATTCATGTTTAGATAAATGTTAAAAAAGTGGTTTATGGATGAAAATTACTGAAAATGAATATCATTAATATATAATTACTTCTCATTTTATTTAATAAATTTAGACCCAAATGAAGTGATAAAATTGAAAAAAAAATATGTTTATATTAGAAAAAATTGCATATAAATATAAAATGGGGCCCTACACACACTTCAACCACAAAATTTACATTAAAAGGTAGGAGCAACTAGTAATCAGTCATCCTCACACCAAACTCATGTGAGATGCGGCTCCCTTCTTCTCTCCCTCCTCCTTCACTTCAATCCCTCTCCTCTACATCTCTTGCCTTTTGATTTGTCTGGGTCCCAAACCCTCTGCAAATCCAGGTGTATCACCGGCTGGTACTCTCTCTCTATTAAATCTTCAGCCCAGCCACCAAGGCTCTCCATTCCTTTTCCAAATCCCCGAAGGGGTAAGTAACGGGCGGACGGGTACCCGTAACCCGCCCGCGTTAAAATAAACAGGAACAGGTTAGCCCGTATCCGTATGGAACCCATTTAAGCCCATATAAAACGGGTTGGTTGTAACTTGTACGGGTTCGAGCGGGGCACGAACGAGCCTGTCTGGAGAAAAAAAGGAGCAACGAAGAGAGTAAACGGATGAGCATACAAACCACTAGATGTAGAGGAGAAAGCCAAAATTCTATCTTCAGCAGCCAAACAAAGCCAGAAAGAGTGATATTGATTTCACTAACAAAAAAAAACCCCTCATCTAATTACAAATAAAAACATACTACGTATACAAAATTACAGAACAACTACATATCTGCAAATAAACGGGATAGAACAATTACAGAACAACTACATTATTGTTCTGAACAAGATTAAAAGCTGAAAAAAGAAAGAGACAGATCTGCAAATACAGGATGCATCGGACCAATAATGGAGGAGATGGAGCACGGATGAACCTTCGCTGCAAATACAGGACGACGAAGCTTCAGTAAGATTGCTATGAATCTTCGCTAATCGCTGCAAATACAGGACGATGAACCTTCGCTGCACGGGGAAAATGAGAAGCAATTGATGGGGTTTCCATTTTTTTTTTTACAGAGATGGCTATGGAGACTGGAGAGGCCAACGTAAATGGCGGCTAAGGCGAGGTAGGCAATCGGATGAATGGCTAGTAGGTTCATTATTGGGTTTGTTTGGACAGTAGGTTGAGAGAATGGACACAGATTTTAAGGTAAATATATGAGAGGAATTTTATCTCGGTAAGCGTATGAATGGCTTTTGGGGAGGCCGAGCCTATTAGCTTTTGGGTTTTCAATGTTTTTATATATTTTATGGGGGTAAAGTAGTATTTTTGTGACGGAAGTATACACGTTGGAGTACTGTGTATGCCGAAGTTTTCGAAGGACCAAATTCACCACGGAAGTTTTTAAAACACAGAACTTTTCACCTGGGCCAACGGAAGCGTGACGGTCGTTTGCCAATTAGGATATACTGCCACATCATCCTTCAGGTCAGTGTAATTCGAATGAGTGATATATTGCATTCGGATCAAAAACGAAAAACTTTTTAAACCGAACATAAAAAAACGGTTTATATTAATATATTATAACATATACTTATATAACATATTAAAAATTAATATACTAATATATTAATTTTATATATGTAAAAAGTAAATGTTAAATAAAAAATATTTATAACTATATATATAAATATAAATATTTGATTATACCAGTTACACCGTATGAAAATATCCATCCACTTATATTATTATATTAATAATATATAATATATTAAATAATAAATACATAATTAGTAAATATATTATAATTATTATATTATTAAAAGTAAAATTTTATTATTATATTATAATTATTAAATATATTATAATATATTATTATATTAAAAGTAAAAAATGTATTATTATTAAAATTTTATAATTTATTGTTATAATATTTATTTTTTGAATATTGTTTAAATAAAGGGTAAGGTAGTATATACTGTAAATCGAATATGTGCCTCATTATAAATCGAATATGGTCATCACTCTAAATCGAATATAAGCATCATTCTCAATCGAATATGTGACTCACTCTCAATCGAATATGTGCCTAACTCTCAATCGATTAACGTAAGGTGTAGAAAGTGGACTTTCTACACCTTTGGAGGCAATTTCTTAAACCGTTGGTTGAAAAAACGGTTTAAAAAAATACTCATTAGAATGAGTTCACTCTTTATAAATGGTTTAGAAAGCTTAAACTTTAAAATGTTGTAACTTCTTCATTTCAACTCCAAAATTGACAAATGACCTATCATTAGAAAGCCTTTTGAGTCTACTTTCAAATGGAATAAGTTTCATGATCATAGGATTTTTATTTTGAGAGATATGATAAGAAAACCAAATATGTATTAGGATTACATGTATTCCATATATATGTTCGGTTTTTTGATGATATCTCTCAATCCAGAGATCCAATTGCTTCAAAACTTATCTCATTTGTAAGTAGACTCAAAGGGATTTCCAATGATAGGTCATTTGTCAATTTTGGAGTTGAAATGAAGAAGTTACAACATTTTAAAGTTTAAACTTTTTAAACCGTTTATAAAGAGTGAACTCATTCAAATGATCATTTCTTTCATTCGAATGAAGGACTTTCTAAACCGTTTTTCAACCAACGGTGTAGAAAGTGGACTTTCTACATTTGAATGAAACAAATGTTCATTCGAATGAAGGACTTTTTAAACCGTTTTTTCAACCAACGGTGTAGAAAGTGGACTTTCTACATTCGAATGAAAGAAATGTTCATTCGAATGAAAGACTTTCTAAACTGTTTTTTTAACCAACGGTGTAGAAAGTGGACTTTCTACATTCGAATGAAGGAAATGCTCATTCAAATGAAGGACTTACTTAACATTTTTTTCAACCAACAGTGTAGAAAGTGGACTTTCTATATTCGAATGAAAGAAATGCTCATTCAAATGAGTTCACTTTTTATAAATGGTTTAGAAAGCTTAAACTTTAAAATGATGTAACTTTTTCATTTCAACTGCAAAATTGATAAATGACCTATCATTGGAAATCCCTTTGATTCTACTTTCAAATGAGATAAATTTGAAGCAATTGGATCTCTGGATCGAGAGATATCATCAAAAAACCGAACATATATATGGAATATACGTAATCCTGATACATGTTTAGTTTTCTTATCATATCTCTCAAAATAAAAATCCTATGATCATGAAACTTCTTCCATTTGAAAGTAGACTCAAAGGGGTTTTCCAATAATAGGCTATTTGTCAATTTTGGAGTTGAAATGAAGAAGTTACAGCATTTTAAAGTTTAAATTTTCTAAACCGTTTATAAAGAGTGAACTCATTCGAATGAGCATTTCTTTGATTCGAATGAAGGACTTTCTAAGCCGTTTTTTCAACCAAAGATTTAAAAAGTTGCCTCCAAAGGTATAGAAAGTCCACTTTCTACACCTTACGTTAATCGATTGAGAGTGAGGCACATATTCGATTGAGAGTGAGTCACATATTCGATTGAGAATGAGGCTCATATTCGATTTAGAGTTATGACCATATTTGATTTATAATGAGGCACGTATTCGATTTACAGTATATACTACCTTACCCTTTATTTAAACAGTATATGCTTTAATATATTCAAAAAATAAATATTATAACAATAAATTATAAAATTTTAATAATAATACATTTTTTACTTTTAATATTATTATTAAAATCTCTATATTTAAAAAATACAAGATAAATATATAATATTAAATATTAAATTTATTAAAATTTTAATAAATAAAAAATAAAG
>JANTPZ010137959.1:0-19736 GCA_025593235.1 Vachellia pachyceras
CCCAACTCGGCGGGTTGGGCGGGTTAATGTCAACCCAACCGGGTTGACTCGGTCAACACCGAGTCAACCCGTTGACCGGGTTGACTGTGGTTTGGACCGGCCAGTCCGCCGGTTCAGCGGTTCCCCGGTCCGAACCGGTTTTTAGTTCATTGGTTTCATTATGAGGTGATGGTACGTATCTCTATTTTAAAACGAGCCAATAAAATTAGGTACTTTCTCCAATTCAAAACATAGAAGTTAGATAATTAATTTATAAATACTAAAAAATTAATGAAGTTGGTTTTTTAACAAATTCCTAAATTACCATTTTAAACCCTTACTCCCATTGATGAAAACCTTATATATATATATATAATCAATATGGATAGTTTAAAGAAAAAAATTTATAAATTTTAAAATAAAGTAGATAGAGATACTATATTTAAAGTAAACGCAAGCTCAACTAGCTCCTCATAATAGAATCAAGTATTAAATTACACTGGTTTCTTTTTTGCCAAATTAAATTACACTGGTTAAGTAAATTAAAAACAACTCAATCCTACTTAAATAAAATTGAATATTAGAGAAATCAAATAGTCATGTTAAGAGGACTTAATCTTTTTAAACCTAATAATGTTTAAATATAAAATAGTCATTAATACCAACTATTAAATAGTTATTAAAAATACTAAAATTAGCTTTAATATTTTTTTTGCATGTTTAAGCATATATGTGTATTTCCTTTCACAAATTTTTGGATAAGTCATAGTTAAGGACTTAGATTTTGAAATTAGGATTCACTATTATAGCAAACATTCTCTAAATTAAAAATTTCAATTTAGTTATTTTGTTATTCAATTATAGGTAATAGTATACTTTTATCCAAATTTTGGTAGTTCTTTCTAAAACTAGATGGTAAGTTTGGTTGTTCAACTTAATGATACTTATTTGAGTTGTTCGAAATACTTTTCCCTTTAAATAACCATATAAGGAAGACACGTTGTATAGTTAAAACTAGTATTGAATTTTATGGAATATTCTTTTTCGGTACAAAAAATATTTTTATTTCAAAATAAGCAAATTTTCTTAAGAAACTTTATTTTTTCCTAGTATATAAAAAGGTAACACTTAACCAATTTAATTTGTACAATAGACTAACAATCTCTTGAACTTAAATCTACCTCGACGCTTCTGAAAAACATGACTTCTTATTTTCCAGAAATTTTTGAATAACCAAAAACAATTATTTGGGGAAAAAACAAAAAGCTCGAAAGATAAGAAGGCCAGTGTTAAAACCAAATTTTCCAAAAAGAGGGAAGCATTTTCATGAAAAACAAATGAACCTGTGGTTGTGTTTTGAACGTATACTGTTGGAGTATTTTTTTTAAAAATGAAAATGTGACTTTTAAATAAAAAGATGTGATTTTTTAAAGGAAGAGATGTGATTTTTTAGAAAGTTGTATCCTTATAAATTAATTAGTTTATTTGAAGAGGTGTGTAGGGGGTTGTAATTCTAAAGTTATGTATCCCTACATATCATAAAGGTGCAACTTTTAAATTGAGAAGTCATTATGGTTGTGACTTTTTGAAGTGGTATGGTTGCGACTTTTATTTGAAGAGACATTGTTTCCAAAAGGCATTACTTCAAGACATCTCTCCATCCTCTATAAATACCCTCTCCATCCCCCCATTTGGACACACAATTTTTCTCACAACAAGATCAAACTCATTGTCTTTCTCTTTGAGTGCACACTTAGAAAAAGCCAAATTATCACTTTGTAAAAGCCTTTGTTGTCTTGGCTTGAGTGTAGGGAGTGCAATCCATACTCAAGGGTCTCTATTATATCCTGTAGGAAATTCACCGGTTAACCCAACTTGCACCCTATAATATAGGAATAGGTGGGGGTGAATTAAGCCTAAAGGAAAGTGTTGTCCACGCCTTGGAGACATTGTACACAACTTTCCTTTCCATCTTCTTCATCTCTTTTTCTTTTATTCTTCAAAGAACCATTCCCACCAACTCGCCAACATATACAACTTATTATCAACAATGGTCAAGTTTACATGAAAAGCAAAATTTCCCAAAAAGGGAAAAGCATTTTCATGAAAAGCAAATGAACCTGAGGTTGTGTTTTGAACGTATACAACTTATTATCAACAATGGTCAAGTTTATTCTGAAAATTTGCTTCACATAAGCAATGCAACATAAGTTTAAAAGATTTTTCCAGTTCTCTGTTAAAAAAGCCTTTTTTATTAAAAAATCCAATCTATTTTGAAGAAAGATACTTTGCCTATTATAAAAAATGCTGCTTTCTAGATTGAAGCGTATGAACAGGACAATTACTTTTCAGGTAAAAACTTGTGCATTTATTTGAATAAATTGATTTGGTTGTGAAAAAACCATAGGACTTGGAAAAAAAAAAAATTCAACCTCATGCTCATTTCAAACGTTCTATAAAAGAGAGAAATCATTTCTTTTTTATAAATAGTGGGTCATGCCCAAGCCCAATAGTGTTGATGGTCAAAATATAAATAATTGAAAAGTTTGCCCAAGTCAAACCCGATCCTGGTACCGGTCTGAATAAGACCGAACAGGTCCTCGAACCAACAAGGGTAGCACTATCTTTTTTCAGACCAGACTTTGACTTGATGTCTAACTCGGTCCGATTCAATCTTTGTGTTGTCCTACCTATCAGCATGAAAATGTAAGTGAATGGCAAACAAGTCTTTTTATTTTTGCATTAGATTACTCTTTGTTTTTTTTTTTGGCATCTTGCCTTAGATTACTTAAGACCTTGGTCTTCCACTCAAATTTTGAATTCTTTTGGTTTCATGGTGACATTCCCCCCAAACTTTTATATGAGTGTGAACATGTTGAGGGCTTTTGATTTCTTGTAGTTGGACAAAACAAAGCGTCTCTATTCACTAAAAGAAAAATGCCATTTAGCGATGGAAAAATCTTTCGCTAAATGAATATATCAGAAAATTTCCATTTAGCGACGGAAAATATTAGCGACCCTCGTTTTAGCGACGGAAAATAGTCATTTAGCGACGGATTTTCTGTTACTAAATGACATTTTTCTAGTAGTGATTTATGTAAACGTGTTGACTAAGAAACATAAGATAGAATAACCTATCATAAGATATTAGAATGAGAAAGGGCCTTAGCACTGGCTTAAACACAAGGTTTTGAGTTTGAGTCTGTATAAATACAAAAAAATACCTTTGTAAAAGATGTCACTAACTGAGTTCATTCAACTAACAATGCTGAAAGTCATATAAAAAAATATAAGATATAATAATTTATTCTAGCTAGCTCCACAAGTTTGAGGTTCATATTAATTCAAATAGAGCCATTGCCAAATTTCCCCGGTATGAAGGACCATGATTGAAGGCATTAACCAATGAAAAATAAATCCCTTCTTTATGTTTGATTGCATTTAAAATAATATTAATTAATATTTAAAATAAGGCTTAAAATCTTTTGTTCAACTAATAACTCGCATATAAAAAGAAGACTTTGTTTGATTGCATTTAAAATAATATTAATTAATATTTAATATATTAAATTACACAATATGACACCCCACTAAAAAACTAAGAAATTGGGGGTGGATTTACAATGGAACTCTAACGAATTTAAGCATTTGCAATAAAGTTGGTATAAGTGGGTCCATCATAAATTTTTGTTCACAAAATTATTTTGTGCATGAATTTCATTTTTTTCAATTGCAAATCCATGATATTTTTTTTGTGTTGGGTTTTTGTCCATCACAAATATATATTTTTTTGTTTCTTTTGCAATATATCAAAATATAATAAAAAGTACTAACAAATTGTTAGCTGAGGTGGTGAGTGACTTCATTCATGTAAAGAGGAGGATGCAAGTTTGAATATCGAGAAGTGTATTAATTGGAAGATGCGAAAACCTTACAATGTAAGCCTTAATTAAAACGAAATCTAGAGTGGTTTGAGAACACCCTTACTAATTTACCAAGAAAATATAATATAGAATTGATACCTTTCATTAATATCAACTAGTCGTTGAATGGTTGGGACATGTGAGTGTGAGGAAAACACAATCATGTTACACACTTTTGCCTTTTCTTACACATTCTTCCCCTTTCATTGAATTGAATAATTATATAGAGACATCTTTGGTGAAGTTGCATACTTCCTTCTTTCCTTTCTTATTATAAGCACCCCCATTATATTTCATAATATAACATGTTTTTATTTAAAGTATTAATTCAAAGGATTACTTTTTTGTTCACATATATGCCTAAGTATAATTATATAAAGCTTTCTAGCTGATCAACTAAACTAAATTATCTACCAATGACTTTTATTTAGAGTATTTTTTGATACTTTACAAGAAATAACTAATGTTCACTAACTTCATCGGTTTATATATATATATATAGTTATTACTGGATGTGGTATTAAATTTATAGCAAATCTTAGGGAACAAGGTGTCTCATTCATTAGACTCCATCCACTACGTTGTTTTATTTTTGTTTTTACATATTATTAATTAATTATTAACTATCATGCAGATTTTTCATCAATATAAAATTGGACAATTTAATTTAATCATCATATTGTATGATTAAGAATATAGGAATGTAACGTTATGTTTGATATTTCTTAGATCGCGGTTTCCATGGCTTTATATAGCATCGACCGGTTAATTACATTGCAAAAAAACTATCTGACATGAAGAATAAGACATGTAACTATTGCTAAATTAATATTTAAATATTTAGGTTTTCTTTAACTCTTATTTTCATCCGAAAAATAATCTCTCTCTCTTCTCTATTATCAGCAATCCAAAAATTAATCTCTAACCTAAAATTAACTGTTATTCTTGTGGTTCCCACAAACGTTGCGGAGAGAGAAATAATCAATGAAAATGTTTTATAATGGGTTGTGAAGATAGAGAAATAATCAAGAGATTATAGAATATAAGATCCACAAAAATGGATAAATATAATATTTTTATTGAATAGAGTATAGATAATGTGACGTATGTAATTATTTCTCCTCAAAGTCAACAGTTTATCAAAATTAAATCCTGACTTTTCTGCACAATCGCTGCCGATGACTTTTCTGCAATAATCAAATTAACGAAAAAAAAGAAAAAAATTGGTAAAAAGTGATTGTTGGAAATTTTATTGGAAAAAAAACTTGAGTTGGAATAATAATACTTTCAGTGTATGACATCTCTAGAAAAACAGTATTTATGTATATAGAAATATATTAAATCTTACGCCCTATGAAATTTTCAAATAGTGATTTTTTTCACTTATTTTCTATAAAAATTAGTAACTGCTTCACTTTAAGAAATATACAGCAATTTTAATCATATGATTAGTATTTAGATTAGTATAATTTATTATATACCATTTGCACATGAAAAGCTATGTAATCTTAACGAGTTTTTATGTTTCTCATGATGATCAACTAATTACAAATTAACTGATATTCTTGTATATGTGCATTTATAATTAAAATAATAATACTTAATTTTGAATTATTTGATTGTCCTTTATATCATATAGTTAGTAAAAAAAATTAATAAATAAGTGTGAAGTAATCAATCCATCACATCCAATTTTTGTACTCTTCTTTGCCGGGCCAACTCCAATTTTTATTATTAACATCAACTATAATCATTCGTAACATTTGCAACTTGCTTTGAATGGTATATAATTCTTTTATGTAATTTCATATATTATGTGCAATTTTAGGTTAAAGTATACTTTTAGTCCTTTATGTTTGCGTCAGGTTTCATTTTAATCCTTTAAGTTTAAAAAGTGCACTTTCAGTCCCTCAAACTTAACGCCGTTAGGTTATGAAGTGGTAATGTGATAATTAACGGCCTAACGGTGCCTGTATGTATAATGAATAATATGGTCGATGTAACATGTTCGATCTTAATGAGTGATTTTACAAGTCTATGGTTTTAATATATAAACACACAATCTCTCTCTCTCTCTCTCTCTCTGTATATATATTTACTTCCTTGATTCCTCTTTCTAAAACAAAATTTTCTAATGCACACAAAAAAGAAACAAAATCATGAAATTAAAGCCTAATCCAAGTAGGCTGATTAGACCAATGAATCGGAGAGATAACCCTATAATCAGTCTGATCATGAGTTTCGGATGGATTGATTGAGTTAGATTTAATATTTTTCTTTCCTTACTGAGTCTAAAAAACATCATTATGAGCTAAAAAAACAGAGATATAAGGATCCATCATATTTATGCTTTAGCAAAAGTGTTTTGTTAGATTATTTATAGTTTATCTTGAAGAGATTTACAAATCTATGATTTTGGTAGATATAATCCACACACACACACACAAGCCGTTTGATTCCTTTTTATAAGACAAAATTTCCTAACACGCAAAAGAGAAAAAGAATTATGGGATTAAAACCCAACCTAAGTAGGTTGTTTAGACCATGGAATTGGTGATGTCAATCCCTGGCTAGTTTGGTTAAGAGTTTTACATGAATTAATCATGTTAAGTTTTATATTTTTATCTTCCTTACTGAAATTGAAAAGCATCGTTTTGAGGTAAAAAAAAACAGAAAAATAAGAATAAATCATACTTGTCATTTAGTAACACTTTTTTTGTTTAATTATGTGTAATTTATTTATGAATGTTTCAATGACTAATAAATTAATGCCTTGTATATGAATATATTTATACATTTTAATTACATTATATTATTTTAATTATGATCAGATTGACTCTAATTCAATTATGACTGAACCACTAAGCCTTGAATTATACGTGTTCTTTGAATGATTCAATGATGGATCCGATTTCCAATGCCTCTATGAGGTGATGCTTAGTAGATTAACCGAATAAAGATGCTTAGTAGATTAACCGAATAAACGAACAAACATGTGTACATGTTTTTCTCGTGCGTTACATAAATTTTGAAAATATTCATGACTTGTACAAAACGTGAATTGGTATAAAGAGGGTCATTTTAGACCTTTAGCTGACTTTGCAAATGCGATGTGATTTTTTTATTGCTTTTTTAAAGGATCAATGTTGTGCTTGTAAGATTACGACCATACATACTTTTCTCACCCTATTTATAAGTCACTCTCAGTATATTTTATACAAATTAAGGAAAACATTAAACAATTTTTCAATTTTATCCTGATTTAATATCCTTTACATCACATGAGCTGTCATCTAAAATAAATGAAGGGTAAAATTGTACATTCCCATGCAAAATTTCATTAGTTGATCTATAGATGTGAGCAAATAAGCCTTTTTTCTCTGCTTCATAAATATGAACGGATGAGTGTATATATATTATACATTTTCCTTTGTATATTAAAAAGAACAAGAAGAAGAATATATTCATACCGGCATTAAGTATGATGTTAATATCAAGTAGTGGAGAGAGAGATACGGAGGAATTCAGAAAGGTGATTAGTTTTCTATAAGAAAATCATATTAATTAATTAACTAACTTTCTTTATTTAACAAAATTAGTGAAGCAGGTCTTGCGTTAAGGACCTGATGAATAATTATGTGCAAAAATGTGTGTTTCTTCTTCTAAAATATTCTCTTTGATAATTTTCATAGAAACTATCAGGATAAAACTATTTTAATATATGCAATCAATATGAGTATTTTGAGAAAAACTAATAGATTTAGGAGACAATGATTTAAGGTATTATATTTAGTACCAAAGTAAATTTGTTAACTAGCATCTACATTTATGACCGTAGAGAGTATATTATTCTGTAAAGCTTTCTTTTCTGCATCTTTATTGATAAGGACTTGATCCCTATGATTTAGGAGCTTCTTGTACGGCAAATAGTATTCCATCCTTCTTTTTATAAGAAAATTTTGGGAGGATTCTTCTCTTAAACGCTTATTTTCTTAGGGAAATTATTATGAAGATTAAAATAATGAACTTAATAATCAAAAAGTAGTATCATTTTTTACAATGGAACTTATCATTATCTACTCAATATAAATAATATCCTAAAACAACATGGGGTGATATAGTTGAAGCCCATAAAAGTTTACAATTTAACCAAGACAATTCATTAGATCCCATCGACAACTACACACAAAGTCAATTCAAATTAGCCATTATAAAGTCTCAACACTATTCCAAAATACCATAATCAACTAGCCAACAAGAATTTACCAAAATGAATAGTTAAACATCATGATTCATGAGCCCATAATGCTACAATTTTCAAACAATGCAAGCTTATGTCAAGTCAAGGCAAATTTCGCAATTACTCAACCCATTCAATAAAGTTATTCTAGTGAATCCACCAGATGGCTCATTCCAAGACCCAATAAACATCTAAATAACTTATATTATGGACTGAATTCTTCTAAAAGGCACTTTATAATAGGCATCGTGGGACTATATTAAAACTGTAAAACTCCTGAAAAACGATATGATACAAAGCACCTAACTGAATATGAGATAGTAGGGCACTCTAAAACTTCTACGTGTGAACATGTTCAAAGCTAAGAGCCAAATACTTTTGTTGGTGTCGGCCAAAATCAAAGTATCTCTACCCTCAATTTGTATTTGCATGTATTCTTTCCAAAGAAAGACAATGGCTCTCTCTCTCTCTCTCTCTCTCAATGACTTGTTGACCTTGACCAAGAGAAACGCAGGAACTAAGGGGCACACAACAATTTATCTTTATATGCTCTGAAAGAATAATTTATTTTGACACTTTTTGTTCCTCAAATTTCTATGATGTCTGAATTTTGCTCCCTCCGCCTTTAAGGTCCTTTTTATAAGAGTCTGATAACTAAATTAGTGGTTTAAGAAAATGATTCAAAATAATTAAACAATAATAAATGCTTAGATAACTCCAAGTAGGATATTATAAAAATGACCCAGACATTTTAAATTTGAGACTCTTATAAAAGGAATAGTAGGGAGTATATAATATAAGATTAATAACAAATTCCACGGCAAATCAAAAGAAAACGATGCAGCTAATTTACAGTGTTTTATTTTATTATACTAATTAATCCAGCATACATTTTTTTATATCTTTAACATCTTCTCTTTAGTTGAAAAAATCGTTTCTGCAAATAGAATTGTGAATTCGATTGACTCAACCAATCAACTTATGAGTGTGATAATAACGGTCTTATGATTTTGTTACTCATGACTAAATTACATATTATCAATTGAGTAATTATCTCGTATGATTTTAATCAACATAAATAAGTGTGGAACTTTTTCATTATACGTAAAATCATCTATATATGACTCTATCCCATTCTAGATTATAGTATATATTTAATCACCTAATTAAAAAATAAGGCAATGTCATAGCTATATCATTAACTTCGTTTAAAATTAAAAATAAAATTTCAAATTTTGTGCTTATTTCAATCCATGCATTAAAATAGAACAATGATTTGTTTTATGAATATTATGTGGATGTACATATCTCTTTATAATTCCACATGATTTTATATATCCTTATAATATCATAAATGATTGCCTTTATGTATTTCATAATGGTTATGTGAATAAGAGTTCTTTGCTGCAGTTCTCTCTCCTTCTCTTGTCTTCCTTTACATGAATAACTCCCTTTGGTACTTTACACACATTCTTACATGAACCAATACATCCATTTCTACGTGAACCAATTTTTGGTATAGGTTTTTCCCATATTTTATTATCTCATAAATATAAGTCAGAGATATATGGATATATCCATTTCATATCAAAAACAGATCCTTTCTATTTTTTGTGCATCAAGTCAAGCCCCTTTTTTTGGATTTATTTTTTTTGAAAGATTATCCTTATCTTTGTTTATACTTGGATTGGAACAAATTACTATAATTCATCCGCGTCACAACATTTTTCACAAATTTTAAGAATGGAGGCCCTTATTTTCATATTTGTTGTTCGTTAACTGAATTCTGAATTATTTTATTGGAAGAGAATAGGGTTTCCTAACATTTTTAACTTCTAATTGTATCCCCTCCTTCTCTTGTCTTCATTTTCCTTAGTTTCAAAACACGATATTAGCACGAGTCTCTGATCAAAGTATGATGTACTTTCACGTTTCTATCTAAAATATTCTATATGCATGATGTAGCTTTAATTTATAGAATAATTATATTTATCTCCAATGAGATCTTTGTTTGCGGTAATTATATTTCCTGTTCTGGTTGTGCCTTGTGTCTTTTATTTTGTTTTGTTTGCAGTGATTTGTGTGCTTTAATTTTGTTCTAACGCCTTTTCCGTATCAGCTACCAAAACTCATTTGGTCCAAATTTATTGGTCCTCTTTCCCTATTCTTTAATCATGCGACCCACCCCATTGAAGAGATTTTAGGAAGGAAAGAAAAATAGTTATTCCACATCTGTCATCGCTCCCTCTCTTGATCAAGAGTTCTCCATCTTTGCAGCTTTGCTTTATATCAAGACTAGTGTTTATAAGCCATTCGGCAAAAAAAAGAAAAAAAGAAGAAGACTTGTGTTTATAAGCCAACTGTGATCATGTTGCTTCATCCCAACTAACACTCACTTTCAGCACTTGTTTTTCGATTTCGAGTCAAGACTTTGGGCGTCGTCTTTGTATCAACAATACACACACATATTGACAAATTATTTGATTTCAAAATATGCTGATGAGATTAATTCTTTGATGTAATTTTTACCTCCAATATTTTATTTTGATAAAGGTAATCAATCACATGCAGATCAGTTATGTTTTGATTATAAGACATAATATACATAAAAATATACATAAGGAGTATTATAGTCATTACCATAATATTTGCTCTTGTTTGTGTTTTCTCCTTTTTCCACTCAAGTTTTGTTCCCATCCAAACACTCCATTTAGTAACTTTAATATTTGAGGCAACTATTTCCGTTTGATTCTTGGGAAGATATCAAATTTTTGTTTAGACCTAAAAAGATATCAATGATTGGCCTCAGAATTGATACGATATTTTATAAAGCTCACGTGATAACTTGCATGGCTTCCACTTTGTACAAAACGACGCCGTTTCGTATAAAGTTAAACGCGCCATTTCACTTGAGGGATTTTTTTAGGCCGGCTAGTTTGGGATTTTCGTTTGGTTCCTGTCTCATTTCAGATTTTGGTTTGGGTCCTTTTGGTCACTGGACTCACGAAATTGTTTTATTTTGTTATTTCCAATAATTAAAAATTGAGTGGAGACTGACTTACTATTGAAAGCAAGTTTTGCATGATGGCTTGAAATAAGAATTTTTGATAATAATATGAAAATTTGATCATGTATCTAGTGTAGAGATAAATATGCTTTATTTTTCATGGAGTAAATCATGATCTATGGTGTGTATTTATTTTGATATGAATAACATAAATATTGTGAATAGTGAATTTTATTGTGGATATGAAATATTGTCTATATATAATGTGTTGATGCTTCAAAATTTTGTTGAAAGAACATGTTAGTGAATATAAAAATTATGATATTTTGATATGATTATTGAAATTATGAGAACATGTTACAATATGGCTAGAAGCCATATATCTCTGTGTGTGTGAATCAATTTATTGAAAATAAATGTCAAAATTTGCTATGAATCCTAAGGAAATATGATATATTCTAAAAAGAATATCAAAAGTAATTACAATGCTCAAGGCGATAAGTTGTAGAGAAAAGGCTCAAAATTATTGCAAAGTCGCCTATGAGGTTGCATGATGTTTAATTTTCAATTTTATTGTGATTCATTTGAATATTTGATACATGATATGATATGTTTGTCCCTTCATCCCCTCAATTTTTTTTTTACTTAGGTCTTTGATATCATAAATAATTGCAATGTGATCTTTATGTAGTTAATTATTTTGTAATCTTTATGTGCATCTTCATATTTTTATTGAATTTATGATATATATATATATATATATATATATGATGAACTATATGCAACAAAAAAAGGATAAGCCCCAGACCCCTCCACAACCCCGTGATGATGAGCAGGCCTCTCCATAGCCTAGTGAGTCCCAACCCCCTCCACAGCCTTGTGAGGAGCAGTCCATCTCAAAGGGCAAAGGAGACAAACATGAAGTGTGACTCAGATGAAGGATGTCGCAGTTAGAGATGCTGGTAAAAAATCCCAGAAGTTGATGGTTGAGTTTAATGCAGCCTTGACTCTGATTGATGAAAATGCATCGTAGTTCATCAGCTACCTCAGTATCCTTGCATGGAACAAGATCATCATACTGTAGAATGGTTGGAGAACAGTCCATGAGGAGCTGAAGGACCATATATGGAAGGATATTTTTGTATTTCTGAACTTGTATTCTGTTATACTATTCTTTATTAGTTACTAATGTCTAACTTACTTGTATGTATGTTTGCATCTCACATATAACATCCCTGCTACTGAGGAGATGAAGAAAGCAGTGAAGAAGTGAGGTCATGATAGATGGAGGGACTTTAAGACCAAGCTCACTAGAGAGTACGTCTAAGGGAAGAAGAGATATCTATATCAGAAGGAAGATTACTCCTTTATCAATGAAGAACTATGGGAGAGATTCAAGAAGTCTCTGGAGGACCCCAAATTTTAGGTATATTTCTTTTATGATTGAAGTAATTTATTGTGTCACTGAACTGAATATACCATCTCTGCAATTGTTTTGCAGCAATTGAGCAAGGAGAATGTAGAAAGATAGGGAAAAAATGTTTATAAACATTTTATGTCATGCATAGAGTACATTGGACTGGAGAAGAGGTTGAGAGTAGTCAATTCAAGGATTGACCATCTGTTGAGTTCGACCCACACCACTCCTCCATCTATTGAACACCTTTCTCACCAAGCAAAATAGAAGGCAGCAAGGGTCA
The DNA here is from genome assembly GCA_025593235.1 of Vachellia pachyceras. Classification (NCBI taxonomy): domain Eukaryota; kingdom Viridiplantae; phylum Streptophyta; class Magnoliopsida; order Fabales; family Fabaceae; genus Vachellia; species Vachellia pachyceras. Next base: position 12,850 of record JANTPZ010137959.1, read on the forward strand.
AAAGGGGTTAGTCCATCACTCCGGAGGCTGCTACTGTTGCTGAACGAGTTGTAAGTTATTACTTATTGTGTTAATGATTTAGTGTTGTATGCAACTTTTATTTTGAATGAATTTGTTACTTGTTTGTAGGATCCACTTAAGGAGGAGACTTCTCTAGGTTCTTTCACTCCTAGTAAAAGAATGGATATCTTAGCAAAAACCATTGGGAAGTCAAATCACCTTGGGCTTGTTGTTAGGATTGGAAAGGTGTCGATATCAAGAAGCCCATCTTCACGCAGCTCCTCTTCCAGCATAGTTTCAAAAGATGAGCTTGATGCACAGTTGGAAGAGGAACGACAGAAATTTGAAGCTCAGTCAAAATAGAATTTTGAGGAAAAACGCTAAGAGCTCAACAAACGCCATGCCTATGCCCTCAATGATTTCCAACTTGAATTTAGGTATATTCCATCATTTACTGTTTTGGAATCCAGTAGTTATTGGACACTTTGAGGAAAAACGCTAAGACCTCTTGATTTATGTATATTCCATCATTTTTTCACCCCTGTGATTCCAATCTAACGTCAGTCATATTTATCACCAACGTTACATCTTTCCATGTAACCCCACATGAATAACCGATGTCTAATTGGTCAAAAAACAATGTCTTACCATTAGATGTCACTCTTTTAACCGACGTTAGAGTAGAATGAAATCTGACTCAACTAGATAGTCATATAAAAATATAAAATAAAATAATTTATAATGGCTAGCCCCATGTCAGACAAGTTAATGGGTTCAGACTAATTCGAATTGACTCTAGTATGAAGGACCATGATTGAAGGCATCAATCAAGGAAAAATAAATCCCAGTCTATACGTGGTTCATATGATGCAACTAATTGTCATTATCATTCTTTCTATATATATATATATATATATATAGGTGACCTAAGGCTTAAAATCTTTTGTTCAACTAATAACTTGCATATAAAAGAATATTCGATTGCTGTTCAATTAATTAATATTTAATATATTAAAATACACAATATCACACCCCACTAAGAAACAAAGAAATTGGGGATGGATTTACAATGGAACTGTAACGAATTTAACCATTTGCAATAATGTTACTATAAGTGGGTCCATCATTAATTTGGTTCACAAAATTTTTTGCGAAAGAATTTCATTTTTTTTAACCGCAAATCCATCAGATTTTTTTTTTGCCAGATTTGTGTTGGGTTTTTGTCCATCACAAATTTCCGTAATAAATCTATTGTTTTTCTTTCTTTTGCTATGTATAAAAAAATTAACAAAACCAATAAGCTGTAGGTTGAGTTGGTGAGCAACTTCACCCATGTGAGGAGGATGATGCAAGTTCGAATCTCAAGAAATTTGCTTGTTACGAGATGTGAAAACCTTAACACTGTAAGCCAAAAGAAATGATCAGTTTTAAATTTCAAAATAGATAGGAGACATCCTTAGTAATTTACCAAGATATAATTAATAGCAACTAGTCATTATCATTTTTATTTTTATGTCAATAAAAATAATTGAATTTCATCATTTTATTTCTAAGAAGTCTCTTTATTTTTTTATTTATGGCAATTTATATGTCGCTTAGTCAGTATTTTCAATAGCTTTTAATTATTAACATATATATGAGCATAAGGATTAACTTCAATTGAGAAAATTGTGTTAGAACTCAGTAGAAAGGAAAATAAATTATATGGACTTAGTTAAAATTCATATAAAACCATAAGAACATATTAACTTTCCCAATAAACCACAAAAAAAAAACGGAGAAAGATCATTAAAGTAATCCAATGATAAAATAGTCCCATGACATTACCTAACTTTTATGAAGTCCATAGGAGCTTTTCTGAAAGTAATTTTTGTGAAATGACATAATCACCCTTTTGTAAAAGGAAATTCCCTACACCGCGCACTGGCCATCTCAAAGCTTCCTCATCGGCCATTAAAGCTTCGAGGTCTTCGATTAGTGAGAATCTTTGTGAACTAACCTAGAGTTAGTGACTACTTCACTTTTACATACTTAGAATTATGTAAAATCACTTAAAATAATTCAATCCAAAGACTCACTTAACAGACTTTCTTATATTCTTCTACCAGTCTCTTTCTCTCCTATTACATGAACTACACGGTATTGATTTTCCACATGAAAATCCCTATAAATTCCTCCTCAAGGCCTCCCAATTCTTCATCAAACACATCATACAATAACACACAATAATGGAGTTATCATCCAAGCTTCCATTTTGTTTCTTCTTCTTCTTCTTCCTCCTCCTCTTTACTTCCATATCCCATGCTCAGGCTTCACCAAAAGATTATGTGGATGCCCACAACGCAGCGAGATCACAAGTGGGTGTTCCTAACATAGCCTGGGATGAGACAGTCGCCGCTTTTGCGGGGATTTTGCAAGGCATTGGTTTGTATAAACATTCTTATTTTTAATAATCATGACAAACATTTTTTTCAGTATCAGCATCAATCCCTGCATTATTGAGTTTGAGTACTATGTGGTCCGATACATGAATACGAATGTGACAACTGTGGTTAATGTCAACCTCCATGAGGTAAGTGAAACCAAATGAATTCAATTAAATGACAGTGTTAGTTATATTGATTTCTATATTTAACATATTTCCTTCCAATTAATTTGCAGACTTTTGATCTGAAGACCCTGCTAACTATACACAACAACAAATAGATGACACCCCAACACCTTGATTGATATGTTGCTGAATGGAGCTAAATGGTAGCTAAGTAAATAACATAATTCTACTTCTTCCTCGGCTTCTCTTCATCATGATTAATGTAATATCCCAAATTTCGTAAATGGAAATAAAGGTCAAACTGATGAATTACGAAATGATTTGAGCCTCATGGATAAGAAAAATAGAAAGGAAAATGCCTATAGACAAGAAAGAATGATCGACTAAATCCCTAGTCTTGAGAATTCTAAAAAAATTGACCAAAGGGCAAAATGGTCATTTGGCATAAATGACAAGGGTAAAATGATCATTTTGATTAAAAAGGCTCAGGGCATAAAATGTCATCAAATAATATGGACATTTTGGTAATTTGGTCAAAAGTCAACAAAAAGTCAGTGATCAAAAAGTCAAAATCAACTCAAAAGTCAAAGTTGACCAAAAATGTCAAAGTCAACCAAGAGTAAGATTGGAATTAAGAAAGAGTAGAAAAAGTGATGGTATTTTGGTAATTATGAGGAAAGTAAGACAAGTAATGGCATTTTCGTAATTAAGGGATTTTGGCGGTCCAAACTACCGAGATGTAATTATTTGAGGTAGCAGGAGTCCTCAAACGCCGGAAACCCGAAATGAGAAAAGTTTAGTTGGGTCATAAAGCATTTAATAAAATTATTACTCGGTGTCTAGTGCTGGCAGTTTCAAAGTACGGAGAACAACAGTGCCTGAAAGCCCCGAAAAAGTATTTTCTTAGAAAATTAATTACGGAAAATTCAGAAATAATTTGGAGGAACGGAAAAGGGCTGGAGTATCAGAGTAAAATATAGAATTTTTCCATGCCTTTAAGTCAAATTGGCCGTCGGATGCACATTTTACGGTGTTGCACCCAAATCAAGGAATTCTAACGAGTTACGAGGGAAACCCGGAGATTCTATGGGCTAGGACATGATGCCACCTAGGCAAGGATGCCTAGGGAATGGTGCCACATGAAAGAAAAAGTCTCCGGAAAAGTAAAATGATAATTACCCGTATAAATGGTACTTTATGGAAATGCGTGCCACCGGATCAAGTAACTGGACAGACAGGGGCCCGGTCAGCCCAACCAAACCAGAAAAGGGAGTCTGAAAAGTCACTTTACAGCAAGCAATTAATTGGAGACAAGTGGCACAATATCCATCAAGTATTTCAAGAATTGGTGCCCAAGAATGAATCTCCTCCACACAAGTTGCAAAAAGCTTTTTACTTAGGCTTTTTCTCTCCTCTCTCCTCTCATTTTCACGCCCTCTCTCCCTCTCTTTTTGATCAGTTTTTCTCCTCCTTCTCTCTAAAAAATCAAGCCTCCCTCAAGCAAGAAAGAAGAAATCCAAGCTTCCACAACACAAGGTAAAGTGTTTTAGCAACCAAATCTCCCTCTTTTCTTGAGTCTTGCAACTACTACTACATTTTCTCTTGAGTTGTTCCTTGAATGAGCCTCTCTTTTGGAAGATGATGGCTAGGATTTCAAGAGTTGAAAATGGAAAAGAGAAGGTTTTAAAAGTGGTAAATGGTTACAAGTTCTTCCTTGAGGTGTAAAAGCTAGTTTGTTGGTTGTTGATAGTTGTTTTGAGTTATGTAAAAATCATGGAAGCTCAATATTATGGGGAGGTGCTGCCCAAATTTCTTTTAGCATGATAAGAGATGCATTTAAGCTGATCAAGGTTATAAAAAGGGGTTTTGGAAGCAAGTAAACACATGGTTACATGAACAAAGTTTGAGAAAAACCTATTTTCCCCTTTTTCCTCTCCTTCTCGGCCAAACAAAAAAAATAGAAGGAATGATTTTTTGGTTGTTTTGATGGTTCCATTGGCTTTAAAATGATGTTTTGTATAGGGTAAAGCCAAGAGATGGATTTTAGAAGTTTTAGGAACCATAAAAACCAAGCCTTGACTTGTAGGCCTCTTAAAAACTTAAAGGGGGTTTATTGCGTTTTTACAAGTTTTATGGCATCTTGGTGATTGTATGTTTATATGAGTATTATTTATGCCATGATTGCTAGGGATTTGAGACCTCCAAGAGCATATTGGAAAGGTTATTGATGAATCTGAAATTTATAGGAGTTTTTTTGTACCAAATATTGACCATGAGATGTTTTATTTGGCCTTAAAATGTATTATTTAGAGATTATTTTGATCAAAGAGTTATTGTATGAATTGGTTACTAAACTTGAGAATTTCTTTTATCTCTGTTTAAAGGCCTGCTACTTTAGGTGCATAACATTTTATTATTTCTAAATCCTCAAAAAGTTGCCTGGTATTTTAAAATTGCACAAGATTTCAGTGAATTTTCGCTGAGTATGCAGGATAATAGAGAAATGAATGGTTTTGAGGCATTAGACAAAGAACCAAACAGTGGGGCCAAAACCAGAGAGGAAGCAACGAAACTGAATTAGTTAGAAGAACTAAAAATATACAGCTGGCAGCAACAGAATAAGTTGAGAAGCAACAGAGAGCATCTTTTTACCCAGAGATCCATCCTTTTATCCGGAAGCCTACAAAAAAAACCAGCAGAGTTTTCTCTTCTCTTGGCGACACCTCATCGTGGTTGCAGAGATTTTTTTCTGCAGCTTTCATCTCCATCTATCCAGTTTTCACTTAGCATGTATAGAGAGGAAGAACAGATTGCTTTTGGGAAGACGGAGGTTCTGCTACTGTGAGAGGTGATAATCTCCTATCTCCGCGTCACCATCCCTAAGTTCTGCCCCTTCAAACACGTGATTCCACCAACAAATCCACCATCAGTCTTCCATCTTTTGAGAACGTAGCATTCATCTATCTGGAGGTTGCTTCAGATCTACCATCAGTTTCTCCTCCACTTCTAGACCTCTCTTACGCTTCTAACTATCACAATCTTGGCCATACTCCCACCGCACGGTTTGATTCCAGATTTCAACTTCACCATCTCTTCCTTTCCGTTCGGATCAGCACGACGTGGAGGACGGAGTCACTGTTCTGTGATTAGGTTCAGATCTGAATCATTCTCAATCTCCTCTCCATTCCATCTCATACCACTGTCGTTAGCCTCAAGACAAAGGAGAAGAGTTTCGCCGACTATCCTAGACTCGTAGCTGCTCTTTGTCGTGCTCACGCCAAGGCACCAGCTCTCGTTTTCATCATCCACCTCCTTCTTCCTGTCAACACGTTTTGTAGCACAACCATACTCCTTCCAGATCTGTCGTCGATGTGTGGAGTCTATGCCGTTGCTATTATTTTCCTGATCTTCATGTCTGGCTAACTTCTTTGCTGTCCAAGGAGATATGACGAGCTGGAGCATTCTTTTGTCAGGGAGTGCATTTTCCCTCACTGAATCATTCATTTTACATCAAATTTCGTGTGCTGAACAGATTTAAAAGTTGATTCAGTTTCTTACTTTTGCTTGTTCAAATTGCTATGATTAGACCATATGCTCAGAGATGAATTTCTTGTCACAGAGTAGCTATTATTACAGTCATGAGCTTGATTGAGGTTTTGATTGATTAATAGTGAATGATTCATGAGTAATGTTGATTGATATTACTTTTGGAAATGGCTGAGTCATATACATCTGATTTCTTTCATGATATTAGCACAAGCAAATAATCATTCGAGACTCAAATGAACTCACATGGTAAAAAAAATGCAATGATAGCATAGTCACAACTCCTTGGGAAGCAATTTAAATATTAATTCATTTCCTTGTTTTAATCCTGCGAAAAAGTTTAGGATTCGTTTTATTGTTTCAGTCTGCTAGCATTTTATTTCAAACAAAAGGAAATCCAAATTTGAATAATAGTTAATAAATCCATACATTGTAATGACAGATTCAATCCTCTTAACTTTGTGAAATAAATTGCTAATTGAATACCTAGAGACACTTAAGCTCCTTTGAGATCGACCTTAGGGTTGTGCCACTAATTGCATAATCTTGAGTATTAAATTTGGCCTCAAACAACAAGAGATCAAATTTTTGGCGCCGTTGCCGGGGAGCTTTGTTTCTTTGATTTTTAGTTAGTAGTCTTTTGCAAATTTTAGGATAGGAATTTTTTTTAGGACCAGGTAAGCTTTGTTCTATCATAGTTAGTGTGTAGCTTCACAATTTTACTCCAATTTTGTGTTCTGGTTGCATAAGTTGAGAACTAAATTTGCATAATCTGTGCATTGTTACTTAT
>JANTPZ010137960.1:0-18919 GCA_025593235.1 Vachellia pachyceras
GAAGATATTTAGCAAATGGTCCCAAAGTTTAAAATATTTAAAAAATGGTTCCATTGACAACACGAGGTGTTGTCAATGCAGCGCATGGGGTTGTCACTTGACAACCCCTGACAACACCATGTGCTGTATTGACAACACCTTGTGTTGTCAATGGGACCATTTTTTAAATATTTTAAACTTTGGGACCATTTGATAAATAAGTCCCTTATGTGGGACCAAACAGTAAATTTCCCTATTAACAATTTGTGAGGACAGACTGTTTTTAAAAATAAATAATAAAGATGTTTTCTTTTTCGCCCCAAAAAAAAAAAGAAACTTTTGTTAGCCCAAGTTCGTGACCATTTCTGGGCTAGATATGGGCTTCGAGTTTTGGATTGGTAGAAATGAGCCTTTTGTAGAACACTGTGCAGAACTGCTCGCTTTTCAAATCATTTTTCTTTTATGTCAAGCTTTTCAAAATATTTTTTTTAAAAAACAAATTAGTACTCACTATTACTTAGTTAGATGGTTCAACTAAGGAAATTGCTTATTAGACCGTAGTGCGATTCATATCCAATTATTATGCCGTTTAGGAACGCGATAGAGAAGTACTATTACGTAAGACGATGTAAATATATGAAGGAGATTATATCGTTTTACGGAAAAATACTGTTGAACGTGCATTTAGCTTCTGAAAACAAGAAGCCAAACAAGCCCATTATTAGGTGCCAATCAGGATATGAACCTCTTAATACGGTTTTTATATTGGGTTAATATACATTTTTGCTCTAGAAGTTTTCACGAATCAGTAATTTTTTTCTTGAAGGTTTTTCGTGACTTAATGTTGCAACATAAATTTAAAAACGTAGTAATGTCACCCTAACATTAAAAGATGTCAAGTTTAATCATTTTATTTGACTTAATAGCATACACGACATTTTCAATTGGCTCTCAATTATCCAACTCATCCCTACCTCATCATTTATCATATTCAAGTTTTGAGATTTGCATTTTACGAAATCTTGCTTGAGGATAATTCTTTCTAACGTTCTTTATTGAACTGATGATTTATCAAGGCTTGATCAACTTTGTAGCGTATTTCAATATTTAGGGTCCTTGTTCTTTCGGGTTTAAGTGTTTAAGGGCTTGTTTGGTTGGGGGGGGAAGGGAATGGAGGGGGATGGAAAATGAATCCCTCCCCTTGTTTGGTATAAAATTTTGGAGGGAAGGGGATCCAAAATATACCCCTTCATTCCCTCCCCTCCCCTTATTTTGGTTCCCTCCAAATTGAGGTTTTTTGGAGGGAAGCCAAAAATTATGACTAATTTACCCCTATCAATTTTATTATATTTCCATCCATAACCCTGGTAAATTAAAACGCATCGCTTCTCAACTTTTTCCTCTGCTTTCTAGAAACATTTTAGTTAACCAACACTTTCTTCCTCCTTTGCTCTTCGGACGTCTTGCCGGTTATAAGTTGGATTAAGGTGGTAAGTTAAACATAAATTAAGTATTGTGAAATTAAGCTACATATAAGTCCTATTTTTAATTATTTAAATAAATTATATGAGAGAAGTACCTTAATAATTGTTTTAATTAATTAAATAGAATGAGTAATTAATTTTCATGAGTGAAAACTAAATTAAATAAATTGTATAAGTAAATAAATATAAATCAACATATAAGGGTAAAATAGTAAATTGACCATTAAATAAAATAGGAAACGTTTGAAGCAGAGCGGGAAACGTGAGTGAAACACTGCGTTTGGTGATGAGGAGGGTACGCTAATCTTCCGAAATGCACCGAAACTGGATCCAATTTTATCTCGAGTGTTCTTCGTTTCATTAACCTATAACCTATACAAGATATGCTTCACAGATGTGGTTTTGATTCAAAATATATAACATTGATTCAATTTTATCTCCCCCATTTGATATTTTCTTACTACGTTATCCTTTAACTCCACAAATTTTCCCACGCTCTTTCACAACATACCGTCACCGCAGTCTCAACACACTACCAACAAATGTGTCAACCTGGATCCGTTTGAATTAGTGGTAGTAGCTATTTTCTCAATGTGATATACGATTTATAAGATAAAAATATATATGAGCAATTTTGTTTCGACTTATGTAAACAAAATTTTTTAACATTATCACAAATGGGGCCAAAACGGCAGCAACACATTTCGTGCCACGTACGAACTAATGCCCTCGCAAATAAATTAAATACAAGGCACCTACTAGGGCGTCCCGATTGAGCCACCTCTCTATTTAACCTTCACTGGAATCTAACAACTTATGTTTGGCCTCCACTTAAACTCGTGTGCAGAAAAGGATGGCCACAGTCTTTTCTTAAAAATAACCAAAGAACAGTGTTAAAAAATAAATTAATAAACATTAGTTAGTCCAGACTTTAAAAGATGCATTTTGGTGTTTATTTGACAGTAGAATACCAATTGATATAGCATATATAGATGTAATATTGGAAATCACTGAATTAAATTGGCAGGTATGGGGTTATGGCAGAGACAGATTATTAATTTGGGCTAACGCTCCTGCCCCCACAGCCAGCGGTAGAAATGGAAACGTGCATGACGTCATGTTTGATGAGGCCATGGGTGAGGTCATGAGAGGCAATGGGAGTGTGTATAAATAGTGAGGGCTATCAGGAGGTTGGACATACAGTACTCGCAACTCATCATCCATCAATCGATCACCAAGAACCAGAGAGAGAGAGAGTGAGAGATGGCGCGATTGGAACAGCCAGTCTTTCGTTTTTACGCCCACACTCTGAGCGACATTTATGAGATCCTCCCATATGCATATGCGTGCCCCCATTACAAACAAATACAGATCGTTCTGACCTTCGCCAGAGACTACGATACGCAAAGGAATTACACGACAGGGAAATTCTTCCCCGAATTCGATACCAGCTCCATCGCTCCCCAAGATATCCAACACATCAAGGAGGCTGCACTCGCCACCGGCCGTTCGATCATGTTCTTCCTGAGCATCGGAGGTCGTGACCCCAGATTCCCCTTTGTCGTCAATTCCGACGATCAAGTCGACGCTTGGATCAGCAACGCCACCGACTCTCTCACAACAATCGTCAACGATTACCATTTTGACGGCATCGACGTCTACTACGAGCACATCAACCATGACGCGCTTCCGTACTTTCCCATATCAATAGCGGCGGTCATACGGAGTCTCAGGGGTGGCCACCACCACATCGTCACCCTAGCTTCCATCACTGTCTCGTATCCTCTCCGGGAAACCTATGCGCAACTGTACGACCAATGTCCTGAGCTTATTGACACCGTCGTCCTCCAGTTCTTCACTCTGCCTCGTCCCATTCCCACTCCTTATGATCTGGTAGACGTCGTCAACAATCTGTTTCCTCGTTATCCAGCCATCACAGGGAAGATCCTTGCTGGCTACAGCGACTGGCCCTGCGACAAGGAAATTGTCAAGCCGGCCATCTTCGTTGTCATCCTCGCTCAGCTCCTCCGCGACGGAATCCTTGGCTTCTCCATGTGGCACGGCAACCCTGAGCCTTGAGTGCTGTATGTGATCAGGCCAACGTTCATGCATGTTGAATCATCCACCCAGCTACCATGTATACATGTGTGTGTACGTACGTTTTATGCTCAGTGTCCAGCTCCTGCTATGTGTGTGTAGCACTTACTGTTTTATCTGTGTTGTGGTTTGCCTCAATTAGTTATGTTCCCTTTCAAATAATGTCTGTTTCGTGCAACCAGTGTTGGTCTAGAATGCCTTATATATGTTTCAGTCCCATTTATAAATAAATATGAGTCCTGTAATCAATAAAAGTTGTTTCGCGTGTGATTATTATATAATATTGAGTTACATGTTTTTTTCCCTTTCTATCACTAGAACATATTTCTAGTTTTATCATCTTCCCCCAAAATTGCCATGTTGATTGTTCTTCAGCAAGAATCAAGTAAAAAAGATGGTGGAGAAATTAAGGAAGATGGCTACAGTCTTTTAGAAAAAACATAGTCTTGCATTAATTAACATTCTTGATCTAAACAGATAAGGTAAATAGGTCCTACATGACCGTGAATTATTATTTGAGGAGTGGATTAGAATTTTATCCTGTGATTTGACCTAAAATAAGTTTGTTAATATGTGGTTTAAAGTGTCATCATCTAACCTTAACCTGTAATGTTTCTGTTATATTAAAATAGGCGAAACATCGTAGGATATTCCCTTTAGATCTCGCTCCTCCAACATTCCCTGCGTACCTTTCATCTTTTTATATGAGTCATCTACTTCAAATTTACACCATTCAAATAAAATAAATTATTTCTTTTTTTTGGCATTCTTATTGGTTTTAAAGTATGCATATTTCAATATATAACACTACGATGAAAGCATTTCTAACAGTTTTATGTGCTAAACTGAGCCACTAAAACCTTCCACCACCCTGCCACACGTTGATCCCCACTAATTATCACTTCTTTTTATTTTGAAATACTTTACACTAATAATCTCTCAGTGTGCGGTATTTAATTAAAATATACACATAACAGCTAAATTAACGTTTGACCAATTAATACTCTAACTTATGTTTCCTCATTATATTTAATTATATTAAAGATAACATCTTAACTATTGATTTTTTTTAAAAAAACATCATTACTTCTAAAAGAAATAAATCCAGACCATCATTATCTCATTTATCTGGTTAGCTCTCCCCGTTAAGCACTAACAGGAAATACTCTCGATCCAAAGTTTAAGACGATTTTATCAAATCCACGCATAATAATGAAAGTAATTAAAAACATTAAGTCTCTCATAAGCTAAAACTCAGCATTACCCCTATTAATCACATTAAACTCCAATTCCTATTATAAGGCATCAACTAGCAAATATTACTGGGACATGTTTGGATATAGCTGTAGAGGCTAATTTTGTAACATGATTTATGATTTATGGGATAAATATATGAGATGAACTTTGTTTCGGTTTGCATCAACATGACCTTATGTATAATGCTGAGTCAAACAGGGCCTCAATCCTTTTTATATGGCACCAACCAACAATTAGTATTGGTTTTTTTATGAGTCATTTGCTAGTTTTTAAGAAGCATTAAACACTTTTTTGCATGTATGCCCACATATTAAGTGTATGAGAGTTAGTTGGCCGAAAAAAATAAGTGCATGAGAGCATCATTATTTCAAAAATAAAAATAATATTATTTTTTATTTGCAATAACTAAGGAATATATAGAGATACTTCCACCCAATTTCAATATACCTAATTGTGTCAGATAACCTAATTAACGATTTGTTAAGTTCAGTGAACAAAATCAAAAAGATGAGTAATTCAACGGTCTTTTGTTGAGATTTTCCTTATTTATTTGTAGATACATTATCTTTATTAATTTCATAATTTTTCACCCTCTATTCGCTCTCGTATTGAATTTCTTTGTTAAAATAGAGGCATATTATAGAAAACAGGGAAAATGTAATTTTTATATTATAATGTTGATTAATTTACTTAATTAACTTTTCTTAATAATAAAATAATTTAAAATCAAATCTGAAACTTTTAATATATTTTCACAATGAAGATATTTTTAGGCAATTGATTGGATAAATCACGTTCGGTTTAATAAATAGAAACCTCATTTCCTTTCTAAGGACAGGTTGCCTTTTGCTGGAAATAACCATTTCGAGCAACAATGTAACATTAAATTTGTATACATTGACATTTTGTTTGGCCAGCAAGTGTGTGTAAGCTTTGATGGCCTTTAAAATCTAGTCTCGTTCACATTTCCATACACAATTAATTATTTTCGACACATCAGATAACCAAATAAATGCCAACACATGCGTGATCGCGATGAGTGTCATAAAAACAAGTGCCACGTGGCAAGATGTAATGAGATTAGGTGTGTTCATGGTCTCTTAAGTTATTTTATTTTCAAGGTGTGTTACCCTGAAATATTTTATGGTTCATCGTGCAATTTTACTCATAATTTAACAATTTATTATGTTAGACACATCCAATCAAAGTAGTTCAAAGTCCTAAGCAAATGTTAATCATAAAAATTACTAGTAATATATTGAGTGATATCTCATGTATTACTTCCAAAGTGGCCTTAATCCTCTCTCTCTCTCTCTCACCTTTCTTGATCATGTCGCAAGTGCATTTAATTAAAATTACATGAATTTCATCATAAAGTTTCCAAATTTAATTGATAAATAGTCACATATAGAAGTTAATGTTTGTTTAAATTTTTTTTATAAAACTTCTTTTTAAAATAATTTTCTAAAAGCAAAAGAACCTGTTTTTCGGATAATTTTTTAAATGAGTTACATTTGAAAATTAATATATTGACAAGTGAAGCTTCAATGGGGGTTTACACCTTTAAATGGGGAAAATCTTTCGGATGGAGTATAAAGGGTTCCCAAATTTTCTCAAACAGAAATAAAAAATGCAAAAACAAAAAAAGCTTGTTTTTATTTTTAGTTTATAAAGCAAGCTTATGTTTTTTTGTTTTAAGAAACTTATTAAAAACAAACAATTTTATATCTTTTAATTATTAAAACAAGACAGACTGTTTTTGAAAAGGAAACGAAACGAAGTTGAAAATATCCCTCACTCTATATATATCTCTCTCACAAAAATAACATCTTAACTATTACTTTTTTTTTTAAGAAAATCACCACTTTTAAAAAATAAATGAATCCGAACTATTCTTATTTGTTTAGCACTCCATGCTAAGTTGTAACAGGGAATGCAAAGTATATGACAATTTTATCGAATCCATGCATAATGATAAAAGCAGTAAAAAATACTCCCATTAGCTAAAATTCAAATTATTTTCACTATTAGCCGTTTTAATCACATTAAACTCCAATTCTTTTTATAAGTCATCAACTAACAGATTCCTAAGACGTGATCAGATATAAGGGTACAGTTTATAAAATATGTTAAATGAGTTTTACCTTAATTTACATGAACTTACTTTATAAAACTAAGTCAAATAGGGCCTCAATACTTATTATGAGGCATTGACCAAAATCACTATTATTGGTTATTTTTTTGAGTCATTTGCTAGTTTTCAAGAAGTATTGATTATTTTTTTCATGTATGTTCACATTTAATAAGGGTATGTAGTGGGGAAGAGTAACAATCAAATACTTCCTATTACTTTTTATGTTAAATAGATTAAAAAAGAGTTTGTTATGGCAAAAGATATGTAAAAAATATTTTTTTTTTAAAAACCCTTGAGCAAAAAAGATCGTCCCATATGCATAAAGATGCGTCGATCCCTAAGAAATATAGATCGTTCTAGACATCGCCAGTGATTACGATTGTGTTTGTTTGACAACATTTTTTGGAGCCTTAAAGACCTATTGAACAGTGTTCTTCCACAAAACGAGATAATCTCCTCCGTATATTTACCTTAACTTACGTAAAAGTATTTTTTTACGTGTTACCAAATGAGCCGAATAAGAAAAGGAATCACAGGACAGGGATACTAGCTCCATCACTCCCAAAGATATCCTACACATCAAGGAGGGCGTTCGATCAAGTTCTTCCTGAGCATCAAGTTCTCCCCTCATATTCATGTGTGTGCTTCACTTCTTAAAAAAATCGAATTCCCAGGACAATATAACCACCCCTCTCTCTCCAATCTCCATAATCCATGTACGAAGTCGTGAAGCTCAACACTTTTCTTTTAATACCTGTCTTTCTATAATGGATACCTGTCCACTTCAATTCGAACCAAGACAAATATAGCAAGGATATCCAAATTAGCCTAAATCAAGGAAATCTGGTGAAATCTAAAAACCCTAGACAGAGAAAGAGAACAAAATCAAAGGGAATAGGAGATAACGAAAGAAACAGAGACGAATTGAGAGAGGCAGCATACAATTCCTTGAGCTCACGAACGATGTTCAACAAAAGTAGCCTTTCAAAGTCACCGTCATCTTTCGACATCTTCTTTGGAAGCGATTTGTTTAAAGCTGGGCAGAATGAAATTTGAGTTTTCATGAGCTGGAGCCAAGAGGGGGGAATGAAAAAATTGGTGATGGTGAAGTGCTAGTAAACCTTTTCTAAATTCCAAGCAACAAGCACTAAAAAGCTGCAGACCCAAGCAAATCAAGGTACCAAAGTAAGAAAAGGTATGCTATATAAACTATGGAAGCCCAATCAAGACACAAACCCAAGAAGCCCGAAATATCCTAATCGTAGCCCATTGTCCTTAATTATTCTAGAGCATTCTTGTGTACACGTGGCAGCACTTGATATAGATTGTATCTGCTATATAAGGAGTCATTGTAGCCACTGAAATGCAATGAGAAATAAATAAATGTTTTCAATGATTTGACTTGTCTTTCTGCTTTGCTTCGAAATGGTATTAGAGCACCAAAGTCCTACCATGTCAGGAACACCACCACCTACTACCTCCATCACCTCTTCCCCATACACCCCTACTTCCTCCATCTCCTTTCCCATCACTACACCTCCGTCCACCCTTCCCTATTATGTCACTATCAAGTTGTCTCAAGAAAATTTTTTTATATGAAAAGCTCAGATACTGCCTTATCTCTATGGTCAGCAACTGTTTGGTTATATTGATGGGTCAATTCCTCAACCACCTCCAAAACTTTCATCCAACTTACCCAACTCAACATGCATTTCTTGGTTTCATCAAGACCAAGTTGTCCTCTCTATCCTCGTAGCCTCTTTGACTGAAAAAACCATACCCTAAGTTATTCGCCATCGCACCTCATGGGCTCTCTGGATAGCTCTTGAAACCTTCTTCTCACGGCAGACCCAAGCGAAACTTATTCTCAAACCAGCAAATAACCTCGTTAAAGAAAGGAGGCGAATCAATAGCAGAGTATCATCGTCGTGCTATATTGCTTGCTGACTCTTTGGCCGCCGCCGAAAAAGTTGTCGCCGATGAAGACCTCATAATGTATTTACTTGCAGGTTTTGGTCCTGAGTACGACGCTATTGTTACTACTCTTTCAACACAACGTAACACTTTGTCTCTTGAAGCTCTCCTCAGTCAGTTACTTACATTTAAGGCACGCCTTAATCAACAGCGGTCCATTTCTTTACCTTCTGAGATATATGCAAATGCTACTGACATAGCTCATTTTCCTTCACGAGATAGTAGAGGCAGTCGCTTCATTGGTGCTGGCTGCTATAACTTTGGTAGAGGATTTTCTAGTGCAGGTCGCCTCAACTATAGTGTTGGGGCTCCTCCGTTTCACAGTGGACCCCACATAGGTCGAGGAGGATGGCGTCTAAACAAAGGTAGAGAATGTTATTCCTCATTTTCTTCATACCACGACGCTCCATTCCAGCTGTGTCTTCAATATGGGCCCACTGCTCTCTCCTGCGTTGACCGTCCCAACTATGCACTTCAAGCAAAACCGCCCTAATCTTTTTCCTCTCATTATTCTGAATATTCAACCATGGATGATTCCTTATGGTACATAGACACCGGTGCAACACACCACATGACAAATGATTTCTCTAAACTCAATCTTCATACAAAACCATATTCTGGCAATGATTCTATTATAGTGAGCAATGGAACTCCCATGAGTATCCATAATCAAGGATCAGGAACTCTCAATACTTCCTCTGGCAATTTTCTCTTTTCTCTAATCTTTTACATGTTCCTACTGTCACAAAAAATCTGATGTATGTTCAACAATTTTGTCATGATAATGATGTATTCTTTGAATTTCACTCTACTAATTTTTCTGTGAAGGATGAACGAACCAGCCAGGTTCTTCTTCAAGGTTCCAGTCTTAACAACTTGTATACTCTCAAGTCTTTCATTACGCCTTAGGCTCATTCAAGTGTTGCCACTTCGTTTCTTCATTGGCACTAGCGTCTGGGTTATCCTGCCCTTCGTACTGCCTAGTAAGTCATTACTGCAAACTCTCTTCCAATCACAACTAAAAAATTTCTTCATCAGTACCCTGCTTGCAAAACCTCTAAAAGCCATCGCCTCCCCTCTCCTACATCAATTCATCGTTCCACTTTTCTTTTTCAGTTAGTTTTTTGTGATGTATGGGGACCATCACCCACTATTTCAGTAGATAGTTTTCGATATTATGTCTGTAGATGATTATTCCCGTTACATTTGGCTCTTTCCTATTAGAACAAAGAATGAGCTTCAACATGTCTTTCACAAATTCAAATCAATGGTTGAAACCTTTTTAATTCCAAAATTTGTTCATTCCAATCTGATTGGGGGGTGAGTTCAGATCTCTAAATAAAGATTTAATTTCTTTGGGCATTCTGTATAGAATTACTTGTCCTCACACACACCCCCCCCAAAATGGGACTGTTGAAAGAAGGCATCAAACCATTGTTGAAACAGGTCTCTCCTTGCTGCATCACGCCTCTGTTCCTCAATCTTATTGGACCTTTACTTTCTCTACTGCATCATATTTGCTAATCAGGTTGCCAAGTTCAACATTAAAAGGCCAAAGTCCATTTCACATTTTATTTAAGATGAAGCCTGATTACAAATTCTCAAAGTTTTTGGCACTGGTTGTTGGCCCAATTTGAGGCCATATGCTCCAAACAAGCTTGCTCCACATTCTCAACTATGTGCGTTCTTAGGACATGCCCCTAATCATCTGGGCTACCTCTGCTTGCACATTCTCACAGGTCAGATTTACATATCTCGTGATGTAGTTTTTGATGAAACTTTGTTCCCTTTTTTACCCAACCCACAATCTCTTGAACCCTCTTCTATTACCATGGCCCATTTACCACCATTATTACTAAGGCCCACTCCACGAAGCCATGTCCCTTCTCCACCCCAACCTAGCCCATTGCCTCTCACTACTAGCCTACCTGCTTCTCATGTACCATCACCTGACTCACACCTACAATCCCCATCTTCTTCCTCGACATCCTCCCCATCATCTCTCTCTCAACAAAACACCACACCTGCAACATCACCACCAGATCCACCTCCCACTCATTCTATGACTACTCGCTCTAAAGCCAACATTTAGAAACCTGAGTCTCTATTACCTGACTACATCACTTCTCCTCCACCAAGAGCCCATAACTCCTCCATTTCCTCACTCTCTATCCCAACTTCCGTTACTCAAGCTCTTAAATCACCATAATGGACTCAGGCTCTCCATGATGAATTTCACGCATTATTATCTACCAACACCTGGGAACTCGTTCCATTTTCCCTAAAATGAACATCGTTGGATGCAAGTGGGTATTCCATCAGAAATTTTGTTCAGATGGCTCTCTTGATAAGCTTAAAGCTCATCTGGTTGCAAAGGGCTTTCATCAATAGGCAGGTACTGATTTTGGAGACACCTTCTCCCCAGTGGTTAAACCTATGACTGTTCGCCTAGTTCTTTCAATTGCAGTCTCCAAAGGCTGGTTGATTAATCAACTTGATGTTCAAAATGCCTTCCTTTATGGATTTCTTAATGAAGATGTTTATATGCATCAACCTCCAGGTTTCATTCATCCTGACTATCCAGACTATGTGTGCAAATTAAAAAAGGCCATATATGGCTTTAAATAGGCTCCTCGAGAGCTTGGTTCGCTAGATTAAGTTCCCAGCTGCATCAACTTGGGTTCTATGCCTCTTAATCTGACTCATCCCTTTTTATATGCCATAATTATGTCTGCACAATTTATGTGTTGATCTATGTTGATGACATTATTGTCACTGGCTTCTCTCCAACTGCTATTCAAGATCTTATTGCTGCTCTTAGCACTTCATTTCCTGTTAAAAATTTGGGTAATCTACACTACTTTTTAGGAATTGAAGTTCTTCCCTCTTCGACAGGACTAATTCTATCTCAGCGAAAATATATTTTGGACCTTCTAATCAAGGCTAACTTGTCCAATGCTAGACCAGTCTCCACTCCTACGTCCACTAGCAGTACTCTCTCTGCCACCTCAAGCACAAATTTTTCTGATCCCCATTATTATCGGAGTATCGTAGGGAGCCTTCAATATCTCAGTTTCACTAGACCAGACATAACCTTTGCTGTCAATCGTGTCTGTCAATTTATGCATCGGCCTAAAGATCTCCACTGGATTGCAGTTAAGCGAATACCTTCGTGGAACTTCTCACTTTGTCTTCATCTAAAGCCATCATCCTCTGTAACACTTTCAACCTTTTCAGACGCTGATTGGGGAGGCAACCCAGATGATGCATGATCCACATGAGCTTTTGCTATTTATTTTGGTCCCAATTTAGTTGCTTGGAGTTCTAAGAAACAACCCACAGTTGCTTGATCAAGCACTGAAGCAGAATACAAAGCCGTGGCTACAACAGCTAGTGAACTTATCTGGCTCCAGAATCTTTTGTAAGAACTGCACATTTATCTACCTACTGCACCATTTCTATTCTGTGATAATCTTGGGGCTACATATCTGGTTGCTAATCCGGTGTTTCATTCCCGAGCAAAACACATTGCTCTTGATTATCATTTTGTTCGTGAGCGCCTTGCAGCTGGTCAACTAAATATTCTCCATGTCTCCTCCAAAGACCAAATTACTAACATTCTTACCAAGCCTTTATCTCTATCCAAATTTCACATCCTCCGTTTGAGTCTCTCGATCCTTCCAGCACCGGTTGACTCGCGGGGGAGTATTGAAGCCCAATCAAGACACAAACCCAAGAAGCCCAAAATATCCTAATCGTAGCCCATTGTCCTTAATTATTCTAGAGCATTCTTGTGTACACGTGGTAGCACTTGATATAGATTGTATCTGCTATATAAGCATAGGCGGACCTGTGTGGAGTTCACCGGGTTCAACCGCACCCCCTGACTTTCAGAAAATTAGGTATATATTAGGACTATGTGATTTATTTTGCACCCACTCATTTGCTAATTTTGAACCCACTAAATTTTTTCTCAAATTCTTCTTAAAAGATATTAAGAATAAGTCTCACTTATGTTCTCAAAAAATAGTTTGCACCCCCTGAGGTAGGGTCCTGAGTCCGCCACTGTATATAAGGAGTCATTGTAGATACGGAAATGCAAGGAAAAATAAATAAATAAATATTTTCAATGATTTGACTTGTCTTTCTCCTTTGCTTCCAAATAAACCCAAAAAAATAAAATAAAAACGCAAAAATGTAATTTGAAAAAAAAACAAAGAAAAGAGACAGCGAGTGAGTAATAAGTCTTGATATTGCACCCACCACAATCTACTTTCGTCCTCCCTGTTCTGTCCAAGTTCAGGAGACAAAAAACAGACTAAGGAGAAGAGCAAGTGCCCTGAGTGATCTATGAGCCTTAAACTCTTGAAGTTCTCTACCCTAAGTGTTCTTGCTTTTGGTTTTTTTCCAGGCTTAAACTGCCATATTCCGCATCTCCACGCAAAGTTCATATCTCCAATGCACTGAAAAAATACCATTCTGATGGAGGGAGGGGCGTTGGCCTGTTACAGGAGTGCTCAGGGAGGACATTGGAGGTTTTATATATCATGGGATTTATCTACCGTATCCATGCTGGTAATGTCTTACAGTAGCGCTCTGTGGGTGCTTACTTGGCTTGAAGATTGCATGGAATATGGGCAAACACAATATAATCTTATGCCTCGTTTGGTACGCAGAATTCATGGATATGGATATGAAAATGGATATGGATGTGGAAATGAGGTTTAAAAGTATGTTTGGTATGTCATGGAAATGAGGTATGATTTTTAGATGAAAAGACCTAAAAGCTCTTCTAAATTAAAAAATCTTTGTTTTTAACTTTTAAAACTACCTAAATCAAATTAAAAAAATTTTAGAAAAATTTTTAGATGGAATTGGAAATCCAAGCTTTTCATGTGGAAATGAAAATCCATGAGTTTGATGGAATTGGCTTCCATGTGGAAGCCAATTCCATCATACCAAACATGGATGGATATGGAAATCAATTCCATTTCCATATCCATGCCTCCAAATTCCATCAAACCAAACGGGCCTTAGAATCTGATGGTTTGGAAGCTGTCCAACTGATTCAAGCGGAGCATGTTGACACGCATGTGGACGCTGAGCTTCTTAAAGCAATTAAAGAGATGATATCTCGTAACTGGGATGTGTGTGTAAGGCATATAAACAAAGCTTGTAACTGTGTAGTAGACTTCCTGACGAAGCAAAGATTGGAAGCTAGGAGGGGTTTTCATTTCATTACGCACCCCCTGAGTGGATTAAGGCGAATCCTAGAAACTGATACTAGGAATCAGCACAATAGAATAATGATGTAAAATGGTTGCTAGTCTTTCTTTGCCAAAAAAAAAACACGAGATTCTCTATAATTTACATAATGACTGCACATCATACATTGGATGAAATCTTACCGTTGAAATGATCTAAAGTTCCCTTTTTCATCCTTATTATCATAAAGAATTTTGGAGCAATATTGATCTTGAAAAAACTACTAGGGAAATGTTGTTCCTGCTAAAAGAAAAATTTTAAAGTAAATTTGTATCTTAATCCAAAAAAATAACCACTACTTCCGGTTCTTAATATAAGTGTTTATTACTTTTTTATTGAAGAGATTAAAGAAGCTAAATCCGTTACTTGAAATTATTTATATTATCAATTCCAAATTACTTTCTTAACATATAAATTGATATAAAATTTAATTATATATGTATATATATAAATACTTTTAAGTAGTATATTTAACTTCTTTAATATTTCAAATAAAAGTCATCTAACTCTTATATTAAGCATAAGATATAATATAGAAACAGCTTGAAAAATAATTATATACATGTACAAATAATTAAGAAACCAATATATTCATAAAGAGTAACACACAATGAAATTTGTAAACAGCTTGAAAAATAATGTGTACTGTGTGTATGTACGTTTTATGCCTCAGTGTCCAGCTCCTGCTACACACACAAAAGAATTTGGTTGCCATGTATGTGTCAGGTCATAAGATGAACAAGTCCAACAGATAAAGAAATAAAGATTTTGATCAATACCATTTCTGCCTTTCATTTTAAAGTAAAGAAAATGATACAAAAAAAATTGACAAAATATAAAAATTACTAAATTTGCATTTTAAATGGAAAAAAAATTTGTTGCCTAAGCATACAAAAATATCTTCCCTTTTTTATGCGGCTTCTTAGCCTGAAAACTAGTTGCGTCGCATTAAACTCAAGGATAGTGATCGAAGATTGTCAACCCCAAGACCCAATTCATAGGGGAAATAAACTCATTTGCATCATAATAAATATATAATTTAATTGGGGACTTGATATTAATCTTAAATGTAGAACTTATTTCTAGTTTTTACATGAACTTCCCCCAAAATAGCCCAGTTGATGCTTCTTCGGGAAGAATCAAGTGAAAGAGAGGGTGGGGAAATTAAGGAAGGTATTTATGGTGTTTAAAAAAACATAGTATTACATTAATTAACATTCTTAATCTAATCAGATTAGGTAATAAATAACTTGGAGTACTATTGAGGGGTGGATTAGAATTTCATCCTCTGATTTGACCTAAAATAAGTTTGTTAAAACGTGGTTTAAACTTTAGAGTGCCATCCTTCAAGTTTAACCCGTAATGTTTCTGTTTTATTAAAATATGCGGAACAGCACATGAAACTTCCTCTAGATATCGCTTCTCCAACATTCCCTTCGTACCTTTCATCTTTTTTATCTGAGTCATCCGCTTCAAATTTACACCATTCAAATAAAACAATTATTTCTTTTTCTTTTTTGGCATTCTTATTGGTTTTAAAGTATGCATATTTCAATATATAACACAACGATGAAAGCATTAATTTCTAACAGTTTTATGTACTAAAACTGAGCCAGCAAAACCTTTCACCACCCTGCCACATACACCTTCATCCCCACTAATCACCACTTCGTTTTATTTTAAAATACTTTACATTAATAATCTCTCAATGTGCGGTATTTAATTATAATATACACATAACAGCTAAATTAATGTTTGACCAATTAATACTCTAGCTTATGTTTCTTGAACGTTGATCTCCTTTTGGATGTCACGTTCTGGGACAAAAATGAGGGGAAGCTTGTTCGTTATTCATGAGGAAAATTAAAGAATGAGTAACAAAATTATTTACAGCAGTAGATGAATGCAACAAATACATTAATCCAGGAATATGAAATCGTGATCCCCACGCTGTGCCCAGGATGCATTCCATTGCGAATCAGTTTTCCGACGGGATTCGCGTTTCCGCCGGTAAATTTTTCCATCGGAAAATGACTGTTGTTTTCTATTAAGAGATTAAGGATTCAGACACTTTTCAGTATATGGTTGTTGTGAACGATTATTTTAATTTCAGACACACAATGCCCTCACGTGGAGACTAAACCAAGAAAGGTGTGTCTTCTTTTTTCTTTCTCAGCAGCATTTACAAATATAATCACACTCCCTCCATTGTGTAGCATAAGAAGCAGAATGAAAGAAACTTGTTTCACACCAATTACAAGTATTATCAAGCCAAATTATTGATTGAGAAACGAAGTAAAAAGGTTGCTTAGAGCTTTTTCAATAAACTTAAAAAAAAGGTAACTTTTATCTTTTTAATTGAGATAATTTTGTTCGATGCACTGGCAACTCCCGATTAGAAATTTGAATGTTGATTCGTGTAATGAATTAGCCTCTTTCCTTGGACCAACACCCATTGGAGAGTGTGCTGAGCTGTCTTGATTGCCTGGGGCATTTCTTTATTCATGCTTTCCCTACTACATCATTAGAGGGTTCTATCACTTCTATGGACTTTGTTGGGCTATCGTTTGTGTTTGGGCTTTCATTTATTGAGTTGGGCTTTAAATGCCATCATTTCCCGGGAAAGACCCATATTTGGGGCTCGAGTTCACTTACTTTCTTTGGTTTTTAATATATGCAGATGCTTGCAACAATTAATTGACCCGTTTGTTAACCGTTGGATCAAGTGGTAAGCGGCCTGTTCCAGTTTAAGTAAGGTCTTGAGTTTGAGTCCTTGTGTATGCAGTAGCCACCATTGGGAGACTCACCCACCGTTTCCAGGTTGGGTCCGGATTAATCGGGGCGAAGCTCCGGATACCTTGCGGGAAAACAAAAAAAATTGGCCCATTTGTCAAAGCAATAGATAAGTACTTTTACGTAAGTCGAGGTAAATATTTAAATGAGATTATATCGTTTTACGGAAAATACTGTTAAACATTGCGTTTGAACTCCTCGTAAGCTCGTTTAAACTGGACAATGTAACCCAAAGGTTTCCATCCAGTGCAGTCACGTCATTCAATACTGTAAGTCCTCAATTTCAAGTGTAGCATGAACACTACAAAAGACAAATTCCTAACCACCAACCAATGAAGCAAGGGTAGCCGATAAACAATAAGGGTAGCACATGAAAAGGAGTGAAATAAAGATGTAGCCACCAAGAATATAAGTCCAGATAATGGTACGACAGCTGACAATGTCCTACGGTTATCAAACTAAGGAAATAATGGACACTTGATATAAAGGAGGTAAGCTTGTGTACTGTCATGTACCAAAGTAAGATTGATACAGACCCACATTGCTTAACTAGAATGAGCCGTTGAGAACTTTGTAAATTTGCTGTCCTTGCTACAACATTTATGATCATCATTGTCCAAGTGCACTTGCGATGACAATGGAATAATAATTCTCAGTACACACAAACACCAGCAGTCCCATCAAAGATCATGACAAAACCAAGCTATCAACATTATTGAATTTGCATCATGAATTGTGAGATAGGCAAGAAGGGGATAACATTTATACCAGCATAAAAAAACATTGATGGGACCCAATCCAGCAGTGATTCAAACCATGAAAAGTCATTGTCAAATAGGAGCATTTGAAAGCCAGCACAATGCCAAATCAAATAAGAGATCAAGGCAGAAGAGCCATGAAGCAATACTACAAGCACAAGGTATGTCTACAACAAAATCCTGTTCTATTGCAACATGGACAATAGTGTGAGAGGAATGTTGGGTTGTTATAATTGGTGTCAGAACCAACCTTCTAATAGTGTGCCAACAAGGACATTGGGTTCCTATGGAGTGGATGTGAAGTTCTATATAGGTTGGGAAAGGCAACGAAGCACGTTTTATAAGGATAAGGATACTTTCCCTTCATAGACTTGTTTTTTGGATGGTAACGACTGCACTTAGGGGAACGAAACCCTATTTTTGGCTATGGCTACAAATAGGGTCAGTATATGAGAGAGAGACGATGTGCTGTTACAAAGTGATATTAGAGCTATGGCTTTAATCAGTATTCCAACGGGACCTCTGGACTCCTATGGAGTGGATGTGAAGTCCCATATAGGTTGGGAAGAGAAACAAGAACGTTTTATTAAGATGCGAATACCTTCTTCTCGTAGACGTATTTTCTAGGTGACTACGATTACATCTAGGGACACAAAACACTACTCTTAATTACAGCTACAAATATGGACAATATCTAT
This sequence comes from Vachellia pachyceras, assembly GCA_025593235.1. Classification (NCBI taxonomy): domain Eukaryota; kingdom Viridiplantae; phylum Streptophyta; class Magnoliopsida; order Fabales; family Fabaceae; genus Vachellia; species Vachellia pachyceras. Next base: position 18,440 of record JANTPZ010137960.1, read on the forward strand.
AAGGAAGGGGTGTTGGATTGTTACAGGGGGTGCTAAGAGAGGACACCGGAGGTTTTATCATGGATTTATCTACAGTATCCGCTGCTGGTAATGATCTTACAGTAGAGCTCGGTGGGTGCTTACTTGGCTTGAAGATTGCACGGAATATGGGCAAACACAATTTAATCTTGGAATCTGATGGTTTGGAAGCTGTCCAACTGATTCAAGCGGAGTATGTGGACGCGCTGAGCTTCTTAAAAGTAATTAAAGAGATGATATCTCTTAACTGGGATGTGTGTAAGGCATATAATAAACAAAGCTTGTAACAGTGTATGTAGTAGACTTCCTGACGAAGCACAAATTGGAAGCAGGGAGGGGTTTTCATTTCGTTACGCACCCCCTGATTGGATTAAGGCGAATCCTAGAAACTGATACTAGGAATCAGCACAATAGAATAATGATGAAATTGGTTGCTAGTCTTTCTTTGCCAAAAAAAAAAAA
>JANTPZ010137968.1:962-12297 GCA_025593235.1 Vachellia pachyceras
CAAGCAAAAAAAGAAGTTAAAGACAAACATTAAACGATTCAACATTACATACATCAGCCATGCATATGCTCGTGTGTGTATAAAACTCTTGTGCACAATGTGAAGAGAAAAAACTGAAGAGTAAAGGAAGAAAGTTACCAAGCTATGATAAAGAAAGAAGTGAAGAGTAAAGGAAGAAAGTTACCATGCAGCGACGGGCGACGAGACGGTTTGCAGGACGGGGCTTGCGGCGAGAGGGAGAGGTGGGGTTTGGGGGACCACTATGATAAAGAAAGAAGGGTAGGGATGGGGTGGGGACTCTAGTTTTTAAATTTGGGCGTCCAAACTTGGAATAGGGCGCCCTAGGGTGCACCCACGGCTCCCTTTCCACATCCTATTCCTAGATAGGGCGACGTAGGGTGAGACCTATGGCGCCCTTCTCTTTTGACGGGGCGCCATAGGGGGCTAATCATTTATTATAATTACAAAAATGCCACCGCCTTCATCTTTTACTCCCTCTTTTTAAAAAGGACGCGAATTTCAAGCACCAAAGCTATAATCTGTAGTAGTGTTCCAAGCTATCATTCATGCATGGTAAACATGATTTTAACTCTTCTATATTAAGTGGAAGATTGGACAGCACCTCCCCTATTTTCTCATGATTTTCCAAATTTACAAAAATCACAAAACAACTTCAACAACAACAACATCATCATCAATATGCTCCTTTCAACAAGAGGAAGCATTTGTAACCAACAAATGGCCTTAAATCCCACCCTTTCTCACTTTTCTCTCAAGAACCCTAGGTTATGAAACTTGAAAAAGAGAGACCAAACCAGATTTTAAATCCATGGAAGAGGAAGAGGAAGAGGAAGTTGCAAGGAAGAGATTGGTATATGATTTCATGTAGCTTACTTACTTACCTTGAGTTTCTCTTCAATTTTCTCCTCTTCCTTCTAGCTTCAATGGTGTCTTGTGCTTCTCTTTTTTCTGCTGGAGCAAGTTGGTCTAAATGGCTGGAATGGAGAGGAATTTGCTGATTTATTAATAATTCATGAGTTAATGGGTGGAAGGCTAAGATTGTGTCTTACAACTTTAAGAAGATCTAAGGGATGGAATGCTTCCACATATATGCCACTTGTCATGCTCTTAATAGCCCTCATAAAGAGATATTTACAGCTATAATTGGGGGTAAAAATCTGGTTAGTCCAACTAAACTGGATCCCATTTGGTTACTTTTACTGATTACACTTTTTACCGGTAAATTTAACTTTATTCCGGTAAATCTTTTTCTACTTTTCTGGAGATATTTTCTTTCTCATTTAATCTCCATAATTTCATCTTCAATATAACAAAATTATTATCCCCAAAATACCCTTTACTTTTCTCAAATTTTACAGGATTACTTTAGCCTGTCCAAAATCCCTGAAAACGTACAATCGGAGAACAAAATTCTTTAAGGCCATGAAAAATACTATATTTTTCACTGATTCTCAAGCCCTTTTCCTTTTTCCAAAATGCTCTCTAAATTTTCCAAAATTAATTTTTGAAATAATTACTTTTCGGGTAATTTTTCCCAATTTTCAGGAAAATCGCCTTAATCGTACACTGGATAATAATTTTATTAAATACTATAAAACTCACTGGATTTTTCATATTTTTCTCTAAATTTTTGGAGGGCTCCTAATACCTTGAATAATCATTTTTCCTCTTTTTGCCCTTCAAAATTATATAAATAAAAATCTATTCTGAATTTCGAAAATCCGTGTTTCGTGGTTGTGATCAGTAAGTCCCTCTATCTATTGGGCATCTGAAAATTTTGGTCAACAGTTGACTTTTGACTTTGTCAAATGACCAAAATGCCCTTCCACTTTCTCATAATTACCATTTTCCCTTACTTTCTTTACTTTTTGCAAAATTACCATTTTGCCCTTACTTTTAATACTGAAAGACCTTTATGCCCTTGGTCTTTTATTAAATGACCTATGAGTCTTTTCCATAAATTTCTCATCCTTACATTACTTTAGGGCAATTATTTTTAATTTTGGAATTATTTCGGAACTCCATAAACCAAGCCAGTTCTAACTTTACAATTTCTGGCTTTAACTTTCCTTTCTTTATAAACTATTTACCTCTGATTTCTCTTTTCATTTTCTAATTATCGAATTAGCATTTATTTAAGCTAGCATAAAAATTATAGATATTACATTTCTACCCCCCTTAAAATAAATTTCTTCCTCAAAATTTACGTACCTTATAAAAATAGTTGTGGATATCTGTTTCTCATGTCTTCCTCCATTTCACAGGTCTCTTCTTTTGCTGCTGACCCTTGCCATATGACTTTGACCGTAGGGATATTTTTGTTCCGGAGCTGCTTTACCTTCCGGTCAATAATATAAGATGGTCCTACTTCATATGACAAATTATCTCGCAATGCAATATTTTCATATTCTCTAACATGTGCTGGGTCAGGATTATACTTCTTTAACTGGGAGACATGGAAGACATTATGAATCAGACTCAAATTTGGGGGTAATGCTAACCGATATGCTACTGGTCCGACTCTGTCTAGAATTTGGAATGGTCCAATATACTTTGGACTAAGCTTCTTCATCTTCAGAGATCGACCTACTCCTGTCATTGGAGATACTCGGAGAAATACATGATTCCGGACATCAAATTCCAATGGTCGCCTTCTCTGATTGACCTGAATAAATTTCAATTTATAACATTTCTTCAGCTTTATATGCTTAGCCGTTTCATCACTGTCTTAGAATCATGTCAATTTCTCCCTTTACTAAAGTTTCTTGATCTTCACCATCCGACCATTATTTTTGAAAATAACATTTCTGAGGCAATCTTACTTATTGCCTAAATTTTATTGGTCATTTCATTTGGTCAGTCTCATTCTTTGCTGACTTTTATTATTTGTCTCTTTACCTTTAACTCACCCTTAAGTCTTTTCTTTCAATACCTGGTGAGTTCGTATAGTTTCTAGGATTTTCTGTCTTTCTTCCTTAACTTATACTTATAGCCTCATAATAGGCTTTAGGAAGACATAATACTCCTTTGAGTTATCACATTTCTTTATGAACTTCAGTACTCCAATAGGGAACTTTTAAGGTTTTTCACTTCCATTGGTTCTTCTGTGCTTTCATAGTTCAGAGAAACTTTTACTTTACTTTCTAGATCTCATATGATTTAACTAGCTTCATAGCTATTTGCTAGGATTCATACGTGAGGTTTTAAGCTCAATTTTTAAAGCTCTCTAACACTTTAGCTAGCCTGACTGTACTTTATTCATGACCTATAGCTTTACTTTACTTTCTTTACTTTCACTCTTTTAGGGATTGGAATAAGCTTACTCTCATTGACAGCTGGCCTATCTAAAGAAATAGTCAAGGGTACTCTCTCTGTACTAGCTATTCATCGTGAGGACACTTTCTTATCTTAAACCTATTCCTGGTCATCTCATTCTCTTGTTCTAAGAGCTACATCATGCTTCTGACTCCGAGCCTCCTCATAGGCTCCTTTACTGAGGTCCACTATAACCTTATGCATGTCAGCGCTATTCTGTAGGCTTGTTCCCTGACCCTCGGCTCATAACATTATTAAGGGAGTCATTCATGCTCTTTAGAAACCTTTATGTTAGATATGATTAGTTTTGATGATGACAAATATAATAGAGCAAAAAGTTTTCATATGCATATTGATTTACAACTATATTTGTGCATCCTTTTTAAATTGGAAGATGATGTGGTTAAATAACTCAATTTGAATGTTAACATGTTTTTAATCATCTTTCATTGAGTTACCATTCATCTAAGCTTTATTTGGATGCTAAAAATCAAGTTTGATAAGTTTCTGGAGCTTCCTGAAGCAAAAATTGAGTTCCCAAGAAGAAGAGGTGTCAAAAATCGAGTTCCGGGCCATCCAAAACTCAAGTTCAGCTTCTCAGTGTCAGAACTCGAGTTTTGATATTGCAGAACTCGAGTTACGCATAACTTGAAGTGAAAACTCGAGTTTTCAGCTTCAAGTTGTGATGACTCGAGTTACACTCTTTTCAAAACTCGAGTTGCAGCACTTCTGTTTCTGTCAGTTCGACATATGTCTGGTATTTTGACCATATCTCCCAAAATACAACTTCGATTGATGTGAAACCAATTTCATATGAAACTAGACTCAAAATGCGGTTTATAAAAACCTATAACACCTTCAAATAATTACATATGAAGGAGATATTAGTTTCGTAAGTTGATGGTCGAATTTAACGTCTTATAACTGACCTTTGCTCATTGTTTCTGCCATAACTTTCTTTATATAACATGTTTTGGACTGATTATTGTTTCATATGAATGTAGACATGCAGGGTATTCCATGGATATATTATTTCCATTATTTGGAGTTTAATTGAGAGAGATATGGGCGTTGCAAGTTGGGCCATGTGCTGAAAGTTGGACTGTGACCTATGCAAGCTGAAGTCTTGAAGTAAAACTCGAGTTTCAACTTCACACAACTTGAGTTTCGTGCCTTAAGTCTTCTGTCTAAGAAGTTTCATGTGTTAGAACTCGAGTTTGGAGATTCAACAACTCGAGTTTCCCAAAACTTTCAAGGAAAACTCGAGTTTCCAGCTTCAAGTTGTGATGACTCGAGTTGCACCCTTTTTAGAACTCGAGTTGCATGCCTAAAAATCTGTTTTCTAGGAACTTTATGAGAAAGAACTCGAGTTGCAGCATTAGAGAACTCGAGTTTCCCAAAGCTTTCAAGGAAAACTCAAGTTTTCAGCTTCAAGTTGCAACAACTTGAGTTACAGGTTTATATAACTCAAGTTTCGTAACCTTGAACGAATGAGGAAGCTTTTTGGCACAAAGGAACTCGAGTCACAGAAGTATATAACTCGAGTTGCACAACTGATTTTACAAAAAATTCCAACATAAATTCGAGTTACAGGATTAAAGTTTTAATGACTTGAGTTACTCTCTTTCCAAAACTCAAGTTTCACAACATGATTTCTTAACTTAGATTCTGAACTCGAGTTTACAAATAAAAGTTTTCTTAGCTCGAGTCAGGCACTTTGAAAACTTGAAGTTTTATCACATAAAGTCTTGATTTACTGTAAACTCATGAGATAGAACTCGAGTCATAACCTTATCTGACAAACAGTGTCTGACACGGAGTTTCATTTTTACCAAATCTTTCCTTATTAATGTTATAACTTTTGAAAGCTACCTGCCACCATAAATGCACGCATACTAACCTATGAAAAATGTATAAGCATGGCTGTAAAAGACTTCTGACAGATGGGATGAAGATCAGATTTTCAGAAAACTCCACCATCGTCAAATGAACGCATTTATTGCACACCAACCATATTCAATAACTATTCGAATTGTGAGTAACGGGCAGAAGCTTCTCTCCAACGGACATATTCTGACAATATCTATAAATAAGAGGGAGCAACCAACTGAAGAAAAGAGGAGAAAAATGTAGAGAACAGAGATGAAGAAAACAGAGTCACAGAGCATATCTTCAGGACTCTGATATTTTCTTCTCCGAGAGCTTCAATGTTTATTTATCCACTCTTTGAGAGAGTAGCTTATTGATCCAAACTCATTGTATTTCCGTGAGAAACTCAAGATTGGGATCTTGAGATTATTTGTCTGGGTTTGAGTTGAGAAACAGAGCATGTGAGTCTCTGTTATTGTGAAATCTGTGAGGGAGTGTGATTCCCAGTGTAACCTTACATGTGGTAAGGGGGAGTAATTGTAAAGGTTTCTCAAGTACCTGCGGTGCAAACTTGAGTGGGTTCATAAATGCCTGGAAACATTTATGGGGTTTTTCCAAGTACCCACCGTGACAAACTTGAATTGGTTTCACAAGTGTTTGTGATGACATTGTGATTGTAATGGTTTTCCAAGTACCTGGTTAAACTTGGATGATATAGTGGATTGAAAATCTCAGAGGTGCTATGGGGACTGGATGTAGGTCAGAGAGGACCGAACTAGGATAAATCGTTGTGTGCTTTCTGTTCTTTCATCTTCATTAACATATATTGTTTTTCACGAATGCAATCTGTTTTCAATCTCCAACTTTTTGATTAACTCATGATTTGAGTTTTGATTAACCGAAGTTTTTGAAAAGGAAAAATTTTCTACGACACCCAATTCACCCCCCTCTTGGGTGACAGCCACTCTAACATTTGGTATCAGAGCAGGTCTCTTGTTTAAAGGACTTAACCGTCTCAAGAGTAATCCATGGCTGAAATTGGGTTGTATGTGTTTTTGGATGATTTTGATTATACTATTTTACAGTTTTTAAAAGATATTGATTTTCCGTTTTTGAAAGCTGGAACGATAAATTTTATAAAAGGATTTAATTATGATTTGTAGAATGGTTTCAAAAATGGTTTCATACAAAATAGAGAATGGATTAGACAAAAGAAAAGAAATTGATTTCCTTCAATTTTTGAGCAATGAAACTTCAGTTGCGTGGTTTTTAGTTTCATTCAGTATAAAGACATTTGAGATACTCTAGATTATATATATATGCTTCTAAACAATGTCTTGAAGATTTGAATGTGATGACAGTTTATAAAGCTATATACATCAATTATTGATGAACAAATTGGAAGTTGTAAGCGCAGAAGAATTAATCACAAAACGCTTCCTTGAGTCAGTCAACACAAGAGAACCAGAAGAGAGTGGATTACAAAGAAGAAGCCTTACGATTGAAGATCATTCTTAAAAGCTCAGAATGCTCATAAGGTAAAAAGTTCCAATTCTTCTTGTCCCTGTTTTGAAAATGTTTTCCCTTCAGAAGCTTGCATAAAATTGTTCTTGAACTAATCTTTTACATCTGATTATTGAAAGAAAACATTTTTGAACTATACTCTGAAAAATTATTTTTGAAGAATTTTCCTACTGATCATTTGAGATTGCATCCACTATACCAACACAATTCTTGTAAAAACAAATATGTTTTGTTTTCAAACATCAGAGCAATGAGATTTCTATATAATATTTGCGACCGAAAGTGATTTTGTGGAAAACAGATTTGTGCTCTAGTGCCAACGATATATGTGACTCGTTATTCTCTCTATATCTCTAACAAGTATGTTCAAGTGGAAATTACTGACAGTTCATTCGAGTCTTTAAAGTTGCATATCCTCAGATGATGAACAATTGGAAGTTGAGAACGATGAAGAATTTACTAAATGCTTCCATAACACAAAACAGAGTATATGAGAAAGAGGATTCACAGGAGAAGCTATGCCTTGACAAAGATGATGAAGCATGCTCTGGAGCTTCAAATTCACTTTTGGTAAACAATTTTAATTTTTCTGATGCACATAGAAAAATAGATTTTATGAGCTTGCATAGAATTATTTTTCAAGGTTTTGTCGATTCAATTTCAAAATCAAAAAATGTTTTAAGTCCTGCTGGAAAACCTTTGGGAAGAAAGAATGTTCATGTGCGCATGCTTTTTACAAACTCAATACGTACAAATCTGTTCATTATAAATATCATTCTTTCATTTGCAACTATTGTTGAAAATCTGGCCATATTTCTCATGCATGATATATCGAAAGAAATTCTAATATGAGAAGTAAATTTGTTTGGGTACCAAAAGGACAAGTAAGGTCCAAAACTAACGTTCAAGGACCCAGTTATATGTGGGTACCAAAATGTCTATCTAGTGCTCATTGGTGCAGATTGATTCTATATGAGATAGACATAAATGTATTGAGAAGATAAAGAATCAAAAACCTGCTCAAGTATGAAAAAGGCAAGTAGCAGAACGTTCATAAAAAGGAGTATGCATGGATAATCATTAGAAGCAGCGAAGGCCATGAAGATTTACTCCAAGAATGGACTACCATGGAAATGCAGTGGATGAGAAAAGCCAGTCCTCCAAGTACCTAAGAGGAAGTTAGACAAATAATGGATTTTTTGCATCTACATTGATCTAACAAGCCAGCACCGGGATAAGCAGAAATACGGTGATATCAAATCTTTATCCCATGATATGCTCATTATTTGATTATTGTTATTTTTCCATTAACAATCAAATCTTGGTTTTCAACATATTTTAGATTGCTACATGAATTGAGAGATAATTTGTGCATATAAGTATATCTTTTCATGTGTTAAGTTTTTGAAAAGCATAATCAAAAGATTTTAATTCATATTTAGAAAAGTGCATACGCATGTTTTGATAAGTATTCATATTTTGATTGCAGATGATATTTTTGTAAACCAGTTATGCAACAAAGGAGTCTTTCACAATGATAATCTTTTTCAAGTCCATCACTTTGAATAGAATCCTTTGTGTGAAAAGCTTCATTTCTAATATCCTTATCTGATGGCTATTCCATTGATTAGAATGAACGTAATGCAATAAAGCAGGGTATGCTAAGGCATTGATCATTTTGTGGAATATCTTGTAAGTGATTTCACGTTAGTTATTTAGACCCATGAATATGTGCTTTATCATTTATAAATTCTTGTACTCATTTTGTTACCTGAATTCTTTCAAAATCAAATTCAATGAGTCAAGATAATTTCTGGGTCAAAAGCAACGTCATTATGACTTGTTCTCCTTTGGAAAAACCTTTAACATGTCATCATAATTGTACTCCAAACTGAAGCATTATGATATTTGAAACTTGTTAACTTCCATTTCTAGCACGAGCATAATGTATTTTTCATGCTACAAAAATGAGATTTCATACTTTCAAAATTTTAATTCCGTAATGCATTATGTTTTGAAAGAATCCCCAATTTGAAGCAAATCTCATATTGCGTTATCAATTGAGGTTAAATTTCCTTCATTCATGTTTTATCATTTTTAAAGTTGGCTTCACTACTACAGAGAATAGTTTTGGCGCCTGAAATTCGCGTCCTTTTTTTAAAATAGGTCGCTGTAGGTCTTTTCCCAATATAGGGCGCCGTAGGTCTCCTGAAATAGGGCGCCGTAGGCCCTAACTTACTACTCCCCTCACATTTACGCCCCCTGAGAAAGGGCGTCTATTGGGTTAAAAATAGGGCGTAAAAAGTACCTTTTTGTAGTAGTGTTCTCTTTTTCGATCACTTCACTAGTATACTTGACTTTTCTTTGTCATTCTTGGCTAACCACATTCATTCGTATAACAATGAACATAAGACATAACTATATATCATGCTTTCACAAAAGACAACCAAAGCATAGCACATCATCAAGCTAATGACATAACAATCTCATAGGTATATTGAATAAAAGTGCAACATTTAACAATTTACAATGCACAATTATTCAAACAATTTCCCAAAACCTTTGCTCTAATACCAAACAATGTGACATACCTTAAATTTACCCTTAGCTTCATTATATATTGATTTAGAATCAATGGGAAGCTTCAAAGTGATTAAAAAATCCAAATGGTTTAATTTGAAAACTTTCATGTTTTTGAAAGTTACTATTCACTGCATTTTGGACCAACTTTGAAAATTCATAACTACTTCTAGAAAAATCGAAATTGAGTGCTTCCAATTTCTATTTGAAGCTTGTAAGTTCCTTTACAAGGGAAAAATACTCATTGAGTCATTAAATTTCCTAATTGATACAGTAATTCGTGATAAAGTACTGTTCATTTGGTCATTTTTCTATTTTCCCAGGTTTTTCAGTGATTTTCTTCAAACTTTGGAACTTAATAACTTTCTGTACAAAACTCCAAATTCAGTTTTCTTTGGCTTGTTTTAAAGCTTGCAATGTGAACTATTTTCTGTAAAATTTCATCTCATTTGGAGTTTATTTGCTCTGTTTCACATCAACCCAAAGTTGGGGTCTTGAGCAACTTTACTACTACTTTTACAACTTCATACCTTTCCTACTTTCTTTCTTTAGACATGCTTGTTCATTTCCTTTCTTTACTCATAATTAAACTTGCATTATCCCATGTTTAGGGCTTGCTTTCACCTCTTAATGAACATCACTTAGTAGAGGTTTAATTACAAAACATCATACAAACTTGAAACTAAAGTATCATGATAATACATATCCAAAAGATCATCCATGAATGCATCATAAAACTAGCTTCATGCCTCAATAATCTTGTCCTTACCCTTTGATGAGCTTGTACCTAGAAATGGTTAGTAGGGGAGGGTGAGATTTTTGGAAATCCCAATAGCAAAGCTTACTAACATAAACAAAAATTGCATGACATGCTTTAAATTTATGAGTTAATGTGTAACAATGCAAAATGTGTACCAAGCACATATCAATGCATATTGTAATATCCACCATTTTCTATAAATAAGAACAGAAGCCAAATTGATAGATATGAGATAAGACAAGGCCCAGAAATCAAAGTACAGAAAGAGAAGATGTTAATGGATCAAAGAGACCTTAGTCAATTTAGTCCCAAGGCTTTGAATTACTAAGAATGTAAGCCAGGGACATAAACGTCATTAAGTAAAAAGACCAAGGGCAATATGGTCATTAGATAAAAAAGGGCCAAACCAATAATCAGAAGTCAAGTTAGAGCCCACATATAGAAAGAGCAGCAAAAGTTGATGCTGTTAGGCCGGAAGTCGCAAAATCAGAGATTGGTCGGGTGGATGGAAGTCGGTAGGAACTTTAAAGTTAAGCGTGCTCGCCCTGGAGCAATCCCAGGATGGGTGACCTTCTGGGAAGGGACCCATGTGTTATTTAATAAAAGACCAAGGACATAAAGGTCTTTTAGTATTAAAAGTAAGGGCAAAACTAGAATTTTGGAAAATTAGATAAAGTAAGGGCAAAATGGTAAATATGAGAAAATGGAAGGGCATTTTGGTCATTTGACAAAGTCAAAGTCAAAAAGTCAACTGTTGACCAAAATATCAGAAAAATTCACAGAGGCCCAAAAGATAGAGCAGAACTCACTGATCGACAGAGATTCGACGAATTTCTGAAAATCGGCCTAGAATTTTATTTATATAATTTTGAAGATTTAATGGCCAAAAATAATTATTTGATGTATCAAGATACCTTAATCAGTTGAGTTCAGGGCATAGAAAAATTCAGTGAATTATATAGTATTTAATAAAATTATTACCCGATATACGATTAAGATGATTTTCCCAAAAATTGGGAAAAAGGCCTGAAAAATACCCGAAAATCCCCGAAATATAATTATTTCAAAAATTAATTTTGGACAATCTAGAGGGCATTTTGGAAAAAGGAAAAGGGCTAGAGAATCAGTGAAAAATGTAGTATTTTTGAAGGCCCTAAAAGAAATTTGCTCTCCGATTGCTCCGTTTCAGGGATTTTGGACAGGATAAAATAATCCTGTAAAAATTGAGGTAAGCAAGGGGTATTTTGGGAATAATAATTTTATTAT
>JANTPZ010137969.1:0-19921 GCA_025593235.1 Vachellia pachyceras
AGAAATTAAATAATTATGATCAAGAATATATAATGCATATTAATGAAAAATATTAACTACCATATAAGGGTATAATGGTAAATTAATCATTACCTCCCCTCCCTTTCTCTTTTGAACCAAACACAAAATTCATTCATTCCCCTCCCCTCCAACATAACCAAAGAAGGTACATCATCCCTTACCCTTCCCTCCTATCCATCCCCTCCCATTCCCCTACATCAAACCAAATATACCCTAAGCTTTTAGATTAAATGATTTTAGGGGAAATATCTTGTTATCTATATATTTTAATATTTTGTTAAGATAACTTTTTAAAATTGTAAATAATATTGGATAATAAATAAGCTATAAGTATATAATTATTTTGATAATTGTTACTTTATTACTAATGGAATTTTTATTTTGAATATTTTAATTGTATCAATGCATGATGAGATTTATTTTTTAATTTTTTTCCTTCACCGATTTGACCCTCGATTTGACTCATGTCTGACTCAATAACTCTTAACCCAGTGTTTTGTCCGGTTCAGTCAACGGTCCGGTTTCTGTACCTTTCTTATAAATAAAACATTCTCTTTCAAACTATAAATATGACTAAATGAGAAATTTCTAAAGCTAACCCAAATTCAAACCTCAACTTTACGTCACATTGTAATGTTAGTTTCTCATGACTCTCAATTTCCATTTAAAAGAACCCCTTCTTCAACACAAAATACCACAAGACATATTTAATTTATTCAATTTCTCACGCATCAGATTCAAGGAAATGACCATAAATTTTACACCTTTTATTTGGTCTTCTAGCAAACTAAAAATAACAAAATTTGCTTGGTCGCCATAGGTAGATACATGTTTTTTTTTAATTTTTTAATGATATTGAGGTGAATGTTATTATTTTTTAGGTTAAACTATACGTTTAATCCTTTAAATTTATGTCAAGTTTAAGTTTAGTCATTAAAATTTGAAAAATGTACTTTATGCTATTTATTCTTAACGGGTTAGTTTTACTTAACGAAATATAATGACTCAACGAATTTAAATTTTACTATGAAATGCTGTTAAAATATGATTAAATTTTAATATATAAAAATAAGCATATTAAATAATCAATGTTTAAGTATATTTTAATATCATCTAATTTCATAATGGTGATTGAATTAATATTTTCCGTTAAATAAAACCAATAGTGTTAATGTTAAATGATTAAAAGTGCACTTTTTAAATTTAATGAACTAAATTGAAACTTTATGTAAATTTAAGAGGAATATATATATATATATATTAGGCTATTTTTATCAATATAACAAGCTTATTTTCCTGTCTATTTTCTTAAACAAAATTATATGGTCTTCCGTATTTTTCAACTCAAATATTATTAGGCTTATATAGAATGTATCTCTTTCTTCAGCGTGATTTTATTTATTTACGAATTAAAAGGTTTGACCCTCAATTTTATATAAGAAAAATTAAATTCCCTCCACATTACCTGAAGCACTTCTAAGTAGGGATGGAAATAAGTCAGGTCTTTATCAGATTGTCTACGGCCTGACCTATTTAGGGCTTGGCCTAGCCTGGCTTATTTAATAAAAAAAAGTCAGACTAAAACCTATTTAAAAGACTAACTGTATGAATAGGCTATGCATATTTTTTTAAAACATGATCTGTAAGCCTTTAGACCGACCTTTTTATATACAAAATAAATATAATTATTTTTATATGATGTAAATAATACTATTTGTATTTTTTAATTCTAATTTTTAGTTATAATTAATCACATTTACCCTTAGGTTTTTTCCAATTTTTTTAGTTATTGATGTGATAGACCATTATTAGTGTTGTATACAAATAGGATTTTCTTATTGAAACTTTAGATTTTAATTTTAAACCTTATTTAATATTCCACCATAATTATTTGAAATTCAATTAAAATTTATTTTAGTTTAATATAAGCTTGATGTAGATTCAAAACCTATTTAAAACCTACAATTTGTATATATGTAGACTTTGAAGTCTATTAAAAATTTATATACAATAAGTATAATAAGTTTAAAGCCTACTTCAAAGCCTTTTTAAAAGCGTACATATAGGCCTCTAAAAAGTCTGTAACCTAAAAACTAAAAAAAGCCTGTAATTACGCTTAGATTTAGGTTCAGGTACGTTCAGATTTAATGCCTTCATTACAAACTTAAGTCTATTTAACCAAAGTCTGATCTGACCTGACCCGTTTCTATGTCTACTAAATTCTAACTTAATAATATAACATAGAACAATAACATTTTTTTCTCTAATATAATTAAAGAGATAGGTGTTGTTATTGTCATGCTCCAACTAACTGAGAGGAAGTCACCCCCTCAACTTTTCATTTCATTGCTATGAAGATTACATAATTTATGTGAAGATTATATAAGTTGTTTAAAATTCCTTCTGGCAAAGTTTCTGTATCACTTGGGACTTCAGCAAGTGACATGTTGTGATGGTGAAGGTGAGGGTGGTTGATAGAGGAGGTGACATTGCTATCAAACTTAATATTTTTTTTATCAAGCTTTCTCTCTCCGTATATTGTGCTCTGCTTTTGGACGTTTGCAGATTCTCAGGAATTCCCGCGTCCCCAGAAAAAATCTCTGAAAAATAAAAAATTGCATAGCATCTCTCTCTCTCTCTCTCTCTCTGTGAAATGGGAGCAGAGAGAGAGAGAGTAATGGTTAATAGCTGAACCGACCTTCAATAATGGCGAGACTTATTGCTGGAATCACTGAGACTTACTGGGGAAGCCTTGGCGAGTGTTGTGACCTGTGATCATCACAAACGTGTACATTGGATCGATTCTGATACGTATTTATTCTGGGTATTATATTTTCGGGTAATGCTTGAATCTTTTCCCACCTCTTCTTATTTATATCGTTACTGATTTTGGCAAAAAAAAAAATATCGTTACTGATGAAGATTTTTGTTTCCCACCTCCTCTTTATTCTGGATCAAGACTTGCCGCTTGAACATGGTTGAAACCTTTGTTTTTTTTTGGGTCGGTCTGTTGGTGTGTTTCTTTGTTGATGAAGTTATCTTGGGGTGATTCTTTCATTGCTCTTAAAGTAGTTGTGTCAATTATTTTTCTGTTGAGGTTGTGCGAAGAACATGATGTCTTCTGGGATGTTCGAATTATGACAATTAGATAGTGATAGCCAATTAGATAGTTTGGAGGAATTTTTCTGCTTCATCTTTGTCAGAGTCTACTATTCCTATTGGTTTCTTCTATGAAACAATGCTAACGTGTTGTGCTTACTTATGATAATGGTGATCGGAGTATACTAGGACAACATGATTGTTAGCTGAATATTAGATTAAACTTGCTGAATATGTTTGTCACTAACGTTGCTTGCCACGTTTCTTTTACCTTTTGCTTTTGACATTTAGCTGAATATTAGCATTAAAATTGCTGAATTTGTTTGTCACTAACGGTTGCTTGCCATGTTTCTTTTTCCTTTTGCTTTTGACATGGCTATTGGGCTAGATCAAATTCGAGCATTGTCAAGCCTTAATTGTTAGTAGCTCTTCCAAAAGTGTTTTCTACATGCCAATGCATGTTAGTTGCATGCAATATTTCTAACTCCCTATACGTATACAATTTCTTCCCATGTCAATATTTTGTCTGAGGAACCACCAGTTTATATAGGTCAGACGTATCAAACAGAACCGTTCTACAGTTTCTGCTTCTATACTAACTGTTAAGATGGATGACTTGACAACCTTGTTCAGAAATTAGAAACTCTTAGGGTTATGAACGACAATGTATCTTTGGTAAAAGGAAGGTCCTAAGTATGCTAACTCTGGTATCATATTGGCTGGTTCACATAATCCTTACACAAATGATAATTTTTAGTTTTTTAGTAAAATCTATATCATGGGATCTTGCTTTGTACTGAGTCCATGGTACAAATCTTAATCTTGGCTGGTTCACATAATCCTGATACAAATGATAATTTTTAGTTTTTTAGTAAAATCTATATCATGGGATCTTGCTTTGTATGGAGTCTGAGGTACAAGTCTTAATGACTTGTGAATAGTAAAACTTCTTATTCGTTATTCATTTTTTTTCCAAGAACTATTTTGTTGAATTTTGCTTCCATGTGGTATTCTTGCAAAGGATGTGTAGAGTGGTTTTCTTTGGGGTTACTAAAGGGTTATTCGGTAGAGTCCTATCTAGTATTTGGATGTGACAAACACTGAGCCATTTCTTCTTTCATGTAACATGGGAAAATTTATAGACCACATTGTATTCTTTTATTACTTTGTTCATTTAACCATTATAACACGGCCTTATTATTGGTTTGAAGGAAGGCAGGCTTTTCAATGGCTCAAAATACTACCGAGATGGATTCAAATCATAAGCGCCAAGGTCTCTTGAAAGATCAAGTTTGTTTGGTTAAAAGGAAAGACTCTAATCGCTATGAGATTGTTCCCATCTATGGTCTATCCTTTGACAAGGGTTTCTTTATAGTAATCTGTGCTTGCCAACTGTTAGCCCAGAAAAATGATGGAATAATATTGGTAGGTTTGGCTGGCCCTTCAGGGGCTGGTAAGACTATATTTACAGAAAAAATACTCAACTTCATGCCTGGCATTGCAGTCATTTCAATGGACAATTACAATGATTCCAGTCGAATTGTTGATGGGAACTTTGATGGTAAGTTGTCGTTTGATGTTTTATTATTTTATGCTGTTAGTATTATCTTTCCTTGTATGACTATACATCCATCTCAACATCCTCATCTCTGCTACTCCAACTTTATGCACTTGTTGTCCCTTTAGAACCCAGTATTCACTTACTTAAACTATGTAGTTATGTTAAATCCTGGCTTTATAAGCTCCATCCCCTTGTATCAACATTTTTGTAATCAAATTTGCTATTTGCACAGCCAAGTTGTTTGGCATTTCAATGCCTGTGTGTAAGGCTAGGCCTCTTTTATCTACTCCTTCAAGTCCTCTCTTCTTTTCAACACTCAGCTTTTAGGAAATTAACATGTTATCTTTGAAGTGATTTTGAGCTAACTGGAATTCCCCTTGTAGAATGTTAGGGACGTATATGGTATTGCAAAAGCTGCATTAGCTCCCCTCTAGGTTCATTAGAGTCTTCTTTAGCTGCCACAATACTTCCATTCTGTGGCCCATTTCTGCATTGGAAAATAATTTCTCGACTTCTACTTTATCCTTCCTCTTAATGGGTTAGCATATGTTCCATTTTATCTGGTAGTTGAGTGTCTTGAAGGCTTATGGGATTTGAATTTCAAAGATGTCCAATATTTACCTATTATTGTATGTCTAGTACAAAGATTCACCTGTTCCAGAATTATCTTGCTTGGTTATCACATTCAGGCTTTACTTGCCATGACAGGTAAATGATAGCTGACATTTTGGAAGTTATGACAATAGTCTCATTGTACTTCTGTCAATTCTATTATCTCTTTTTGCAGATCCACGCTTAACAGACTATGACACATTGCTCCAGAATGTCCATGATTTGAAGGCAGGAAAATCAGTTGAGGTCCCAATCTATGATTTTGAGTCCAGTTCACGCACAGGATACAGGTCGAATTCCAAGCCGTCTCTCTGTACATGCAATATGTGTGCACATTGGCATACACTCTGATGCATTTGTCTTATTGTGGAAAAATACACACACCCACACATGCGCACACACACAAGCAGGCACATGCACATGCAGCCATCTTTTGGGTTTTTGATAAGAGCCAGCAGTCACTTCTTGTTTATTCAAGGAAGAAATTTAAGGGTGGTTTACTGGAAGTTATTTTATCTTATCTGTTGGTTATTGTCAGTTATCTATTTTGAACTTATGTGCTGCTATCTATTCAAGTATGTATGCTGTATGCTGTATGTTGAAAGATATCAACGAAAGTATTATTCAGATCAGATTCTACTCTCTTTTCCCTCTAGAATTACAGAATCTTTTCTAGGGACACTTCCCCTTTTCTCCCAAAACTCTCTCTACCCAAGTTCGATCAGTTTCCCCCCAAACATGAAGGTTATTTAGTGGGAAACTTAAAATTCCCTCTAACATTCGTTGTTGGTTATTTTGGGGTCTAAAATGCTGCTTTTGTTTTGTTTTATTGTTTTCTTTAATTCAAATGAAGCTTTACCAAACGAGCCATTGTATAGACTAAGACCTTTAACTTCTGTTCTACATTCTGATCTCTGGCAGATACATGAACCTTTTATTTTTATCTGAATTAAGTCAAATTAGTTTCATTAAATTTGTGGTCTCCACATGTCTTTGGGATCTCCGTTTGTCCTATTTAGTCTGGAAGCAGTTTATCTCACAACGAAATGTACCTTGATAACAGAACAGTTGAAGTCCCCAGTTCACGCATTGTGATCATAGAGGGCATCTATGCGTTGAGTGAGAAGTTGCGACCCCTACTGGACCTTCAAGTATCTGTCACAGGTGGAGTTCACTTGGACCTTGTCAAACGAGTCATTCGTGACATACAACGTGCTGGTCAAGAACCTGAAGAAATCATTCATCAAATATCTGAGACGGTTCACACTTTTTATGTTCTATTAATCTTTTAAGTAGAATTGTAAAGCTTTCCAATTTCAAGAAATTCTAAAATTCAATCTTTTGCAGGTGTACCCAATGTACAAGGCCTTCATTGAACCAGATCTTCAGACAGCACATATCAAAATTGTCAACAAGTTCAATCCATTTACTGGTTTTCAGAGTCCTACTTACATATTAAAGGTTTGTTCTCAGAACAGTTCATTATGTCTGATACCGTCTGATGGAATGGTGATCAACTGTATAATTTATTCTAGTCAGCAAGGAAAGTAACAGTTGATGACATTAAAGCTGTTCTCTCTGAAGATTATAAGGAAACAACGGAGCTGACTTATGACATATATCTTCTACCTCCTGGTGAAGATCCAGAAACTTGCCAATCATACCTAAGGATGCGGAATAAGGATGGGAAATACAGCCTGATGTTTGAGGTTTGCCTCATCTAATTTGTGTTCCTTGTTATTGAAGCCAACAATCATAAATGCAATTTGCATTAAAATTCAGCAGTTTAAACAGGTCCATGAGTCTAGAGCTTCTACAATATATCTTTTGACAGAAAGATAGAAGAATTATGGTTACATGAAATATGTGATGTCTCTTTGAACATATTGCTTCATAAATGTGTAAATATTAATTTGGACTTGGGACCTTTAACTATGCATTTAATATTATTCCATAATAACAGACACTTGTTTGAAGATGAAGACAGGATAAATGGGCTAGTGTATGCAATAGATTTCTTTGAATGAAAAGTAGTACAGAATGTGTGTGTACTTTTGCTATTTAGGGTCTTCATTCTCTTGCGTATTAGAACAACAGCTATTTTTTCGTTTTGGAAATTTTCTCTTCATGTTTGAAGAGAACTTTTGGGGTAAATTTAGTTAATTCATTCCATTTTTCTTCATGTCCTTTTTTTCTAATCCTCCCCAAATCGTTATCTCTACTTTCCATCCTTACAATAGAAAAGTTCTTGCATGACTCTCCGATTGGGGACATCAGACTACAGGTTATTGGTTTTCCCTTCCCTTCTCTCAAGCAGTACAGATAGGTTTAAGTACAAATGCTAGTTTCACTGTTAAAATTCAAAATTTTTAATATGTTGAAGATGCTTTTACTTTTGCTGTGCACAGATTTATTTTTGAGATGTTGAACAACTGGTTGGCTTCCCCTTGCATGAATTGGCGGATTTCGAAGGCTCAAAATTTTTTGCTTGATGACTTTTTTCTTTTTGTTTGACTATGATAAAAGATAGTGCAGACATAGCTTTGGCATACTATTTATGTTTCTTATATCTTCGGCAGTTCAATTATCATGGTTCTTCATATCTCCAACATGAGTACATAGTGCTTGACTCATGGATAATGTACGTCTTACACAGTATAAACTTACTGATGGCTTATGCTTAACTTCTTAGGAATGGGTGACAGATAATCCTTTTGTTATATCATCAAGAATTACTTTTGAGGTAAATGTGCGCCTTCTTGGTGGACTGATGGCCTTGGGGTACACGATTGCCACCATCCTTAAAAGAGACAGCCATGTATACTCTGATGATAGGATTTGTGTGAAACTTGATTGGCTTGAGCAACTTAAGCGACGTTATGTTTAGGTACTGCTGAAAGAAGCCTAAAACTTACTACTGTTGAATGATTGGTTGGATTTTTACGGTGTTAATCCCTCAAAGTTCTTTCAGTTCTAATGTTTAGACATATTTATAATCTATTATTCATGGGTTTTGATTAAGTCATCATACTGGCATGGTGAAAGGTTGTGTGTGATTTTAGGACCTATTACATTTTTGTACATTATTGCACACGTGTAAGTGTGATAGTTCTTGGTAATTTAGTTGTGTGTGACATTTTTCAAAAACTAAAATCCTTATCAGGTAAAGTGTGAAACAGAGTAAACCATTGGACTTCGAAAGTATGAGCCAAAGCTCAAGAAATGTAAAATTTATAGTGAGACATCTCATACTTAGTGTAGTTTGTTTCTTCCCTTTTTATTTGCTCAACTTAATCAGAAACGTTAATGCAGGAAATTTTTTGTTTTCTTTTCAAATGGTTATAAGAGAAACAGCCAGTTATGTTGAAAAATTTGTTTTCATTTATAATGACTTAATACATATTTTTTTCATGTTCACTTGTATTTTAATCCAGTGAAAGGTTTAGTTTACCATTTTCCAGGTTTATCTTGCTCTTTCATTCTTTTTTCTTTGTTTAATTTGGGATATTTCGGTGTATAATTTATTATGTGTCTTTCTAATTAATTAGTAACTTAATAAAAAGGTGCATGGAAGAGAACGCATGGTTGTAAAATATGCGGCAGAGCAACTGGGTCTGGATGGCTCTTACATTCCTCGTACCTACATAGAGCAAATTCAGCTTGAAAAGCTTGTAATTGAAGTTATGGTATGGCAATTTCCCATGACTCACTACCCTAGTACCTTTTCACGCTCCGGCACTTTGTCCATAACTATTCCTACAGGCCTTACCAGATGATTTGAAGACAAAACTTGGCCTAGATGAGGATTTGGTATCAAGCCCCAAAGAAGCACTTTCTCGAGCCTCTGCAGACAGAGTCGCAATGAGAAATAAGCATTCCAGAAGGTAAAAACAAAACACCCTCGCTTTATAACTGTTATTTGATTTCTAAATGCTACAATTTCATTGACAAAGATTATTATTGTGTGTTTTTGGGAATCCGTTGAGAGAAAGGAGTTTATGGATTCTGAGATGATTTTACGGATTTTGAGATATTTTACGGATATCGAGATACTTTTTACGGATTTCAAAATGTTTTTTGTCTTGGTTTGCGTGTACCGTTGGGAGAGTTTTCCCAACCATGCACATTGAACTCAACAACAACAGTAATCAAATCTTCAAATAAATTATTAATCAAGATGTTACATTCAATGATTTTATTGACCATTCCATTTGATAAATTTCTCTACCCTTTTAGAGGATACTATATTGTCTGACCTACCCCTCTCATCGGTGCCTCAAATGGCTTTCTTTGTTCACATCCAAACTGCCTCAAAATTACGAACATGCAATCTTTCATACACCTTTCTATTGAACTCACGCATCTACTTTTAAAAATAACAAAAATCACTTTATCCATATGGCAGCACTGCAAAGTAACCCAAGTTTGTATGCTTCTCTCCCACGAAAACATTTCCAAGTCCATCACATCTTGGCAACATCAAAGCAGGTTCAGAAAATTTCCATGATCATTTATTAATTACCTTTCTTGAGAAACTTGGGTTGTATGAATTTTTCATCATTCTGTAAACAGTAGTTACTTGACCTTGTTACTTTGCATTTGATGTTGATCTGATTGTGTTTTGTGAAGAAAAAAGAGTAATAATTAATTCATGGTAATATTTCTTACATATCACGGTCTTACATGTATCTTCAATAGCTCGTGACAAGCATATACAAATCAAAGGGACAATATTTCTTACATATAACGGTCTTACATTTATCTTCAATAGCTTGTCACAACCATATACAAATCAAAGGGACAAGAACCTCGCTAAACTTGTAATATATGATTCCAAGAATCGTGGGTTTAGTGAAAGAAATCTGGATTTACCAACAACACCATCAGACCAGGTACTCAAAGTAGTTTACTGGTTCCTGTAGACATTTTTCTGTTTATTATGAATTTTGAACTTGTATCTATCTGCTCTCAATTTCATTCCCATAAAGCTTGGCAGGTAACCATCACTCAGCTTTCCGAACAAATCTCCTCTCTTAATGATAGAATGGACGATTGTACAAATCGTATTGAGGAGCTGAACGCAAAGTTGGCCATCAAGAAAAATTCCCTCAGCCAGCAAAGTATGTCCCTCCATGCTGAAGCCTGCAATGGTTCTGCTCCTACCTCTTACTTCCTCACTAATCTGGGCAATGGCTCCTTAACTGGATCCGTTATGCCAAATTCCTCGTCTTCATTGCAGTCACCACCTATTGAACAGGTATCTTAACGGATTCTAATCTTTCCTTACTTTCAGAATATTCTTATTCTGAATTTGAGTCTTTAAATGTTCTTTGAGAGCTGCTATTTCCTGCAAGAGCATTTTTATGATGATGAAACGAGGCAAATTCCTAAATATAGAAACTAGTTGTGGGTTTGTTTTGGTCCTAAATGCAATACTCTGATTTCCTTTGTCTCCCACATTTGTTATTATTTTTCCCAAACAACTATTAATATGCACAATCAATAGGGATAGTTTCTAATTCAAATGATTGAAAGAAGGATATTTAAGGAAAATCAGCACAAATGTTTTTTAACAAATAATTAACATAACTAATTTTTTTAATATATGTGAATTAGTTATCTAGCTCCAACATTTAGGATTGGTGGGGTATGGCTTTTAGGGAGGCTTTGAATAGCTACAGAGTTTTAGTTCTAAATACAAGACATTATTCTACTTAGTTTTGATTACGCATGTTAAAGAGTTTCTATCAAAGTGTGGTTTCAATGCACAAGATTATTAGGGGAGTAAGATGATGCACCGTAAAATTCACATATATGAAATTACCCGAGAGGGATATATATACATCAAGGAAAAGCCTTCTTATTAATGGCTCATTATTATAATTAAATATATACAATCATAATTCTAATTTTAATTCTAATTCCTGATTGTAAAGGATATCTTTCCTAATATATATCTCAGTCATATCTCAACACTCCCCTTAAGTTGAAGCATAGATATTAATCAAGCCCAACTTATTACAAAGATAGTCAACCCGTATCCCAATGAGAGCCTTAGTCAAAAAGTCGCCTAATTGATCACCAGACTGCACATGTCCTGTAGAAATAAAGTTCTCCTTGATATTGTCTTGAATAAAGTGACAATCAATCTCGATATGTTTCGTTCGTTCATGAAACACAAAATTGGAGGCTATGTGCAAGGCAGCTTTGTTATCACACCATAACTTTGCTGGTAATGACACACTAAAACCGACCTCCTTCATCAGTTGATTAATCTATACAATCTCGAGTTGACTGTGTCATAGCTCGGTACTCGGCTTCTGCGTTTGATCGTGACACCACATCTTGTTTCTTACTCTTTCAAGAAAACAAATTCCCACCCAAAAAGTCACAATATCCTATAGTAGATCGTCTGGTAGCTTTCGATCCGCCGTAATCGATATCACAAAAACACTCAATTTCAGTATGACCATGATTAATATAAAGTATACCATGATCAGACGCCCCTTTTAGATAGTGCAAAGCATGCTCTAGGGCTTCCCACTGAGCTACTGTTGGTGGTATCATGAATTGGTTAAGGACACTAATCACAAAAGTGATATCAGGACGGGTTAATATAAGATAATTCAACTTGCCAACCAACCTCTGGTACCTTTCAGGATTCTCAAAAGGCTTGATCTTCTGAGGATCAAGTTTGTTCCTCATATCTTCCGGTAGTGCCTCAAAAGGTACTGTGACATCAAGATCAAGAAATGGGTTTGGAATCATAGGGAAACGACTTGGTGCTGATCCTAATGTTCCTGTTTCTTCCAACAAATCAAGAACATATTTCCTGTATTAAGAGAATCTCTTTCTTACTTCTCATAACCTCTATTCCCAGAAAGTACTTTAAGGGGCCAAATCTTTTGTCTAAAAATGAGAGTTGAGGAAGGTCTTGAACAATGAAATTCCAAAGGTATTGTCACATGTGATTACTATATCATCAACATAAATAACCAATAAAATAACACCATTATCCGTCCTTTGGTAAAACACAATGGTCACACTTGCTTTGATGCTGACTAAACTTTTGAATTACTGAGCTAAACTTGTCAAACCAAGCTCGCAGGCTTTGATTTAGACCATATAAAGACCTATAAAGTCAACACACCTTCCCGTCGTCCCCGAAGCAACAAAACCTGGTGGTTGCTTCATATGGGCCTCTTCGTGTAGATCACCATTCAAGAAAGCATTTTTAACATCAAGCTAATGAAGTTCCCAATCATAAGTAGCAGCCATAGAGATGAAAAGGCGAACAGAAGATAGTTTCATCACAGAAAAATGTCTCAGAGTAGTCAATGCCGTAAGTTTGAACATACCCCTTAGCAACAAAACGAGCCTTAAGGTGTTTCACAGTATTGTCAGCTTTTGTTTTAACTGTAAACACCCACTTACATCCAATAGCCTTCTTTCATATCGGTAAATCAATCAGAGTCCAAGTACCAGCATGATCAAGAGCCATCATCTCAACCTCCATTGTAGCACGCTAACCCGAATGGTTTAAGGCTAGGTGAAAAGTTTTAGGAATAGAGATGGAATCTAAAGAAGCAATAAAGGAACAGGAGGTAGGAGACAGATTGGTATAGGAGACATAGGAAGAAATTGGATATGTGCAAGTTCGTTTACCTTTACGAAGAGCAATGGGCAAATCGGCTAAATGTGAAACAATGGAGGGTTGGAAACTGGAGATGGGGAATTTAGCTCAGGTACAACAACCGGGTCTAGAACAGAGTCACAAGTATCTGGAGTAGGCACAAGTAGGATTGATAGGGTCAGAGCCTGGATCAGACGACGTAAGTGCTGGGAGGCTATGAGGCTGAGAGGGGGCATTACTAACCGTGGATCGTCTTTGATAGACATGAACCACTGGTGGTTTGATGGATGCATGAACAGTTGCTGGAGCTGGTGGTGGTAAGGCATAATGGACTAAGAGATCATCAAGATCATCGACTTGAGCAATGACAGAGGAAGAAGAGGATGGAAAGAACGCAGTAGACTCATGAAAAGTGACATCTCTAGACACAAGAAACCTACGAAGAGTAGGAGAGAAACAAAGATACCCCTTTTGAACCCTAGAATAACCAAGGAAGACACATTTGAGGGACTTTGGATCAAGTTTGGAGACCGAAGCATGAACGTCACGAACAAAACAAACAAACCCAAAGATTTTTGGATCAATAGGAAATAAGGGCCTAGTAGGAAACAATGTGTTGTAAGGAGCAACACCATTAAGAACAGAGGAAGGCATCCGATTGATCAAAAAACATGTAGTACACATAGCATCAGTCCAAAATGGCTTAGGGACATTCATTTGAAACATGAGAGCCCGAGCAATTTCTAATGTGTCAATCTTTCTTTCAACAGCACCATTTTGAGTAGGTGTATCGGCACAAGATGATTGGTGAAGAATGCCATGCTGAAGCATGTAGTTTTGAAATTGCATTGAGAAGTATTCCTTGGCATTATCAATACGCAATGTTTGAATGGATGCAGCAAACTGGGTTTTAATTTCAGCACAAAAATTGCAAAAATAAGAAAATAACTCAGAAAGAGATTTCATTAAGTAAAGCCATGTTATTTGAGAGAAATCATCTACAAAGGTAACAAAATGCTTAAAATCCATTTTAGACTCTATAGGATAAGGACCCCAAACATCATAGTGAACTAATTCAAAGGGGACGTAGCCCGTTTATTGACTCTAGACACTAAACGGACACAATATTTGGCAAACTAACACGAATGAAAATCTAAAGATAATACATGACTGAATTGAGGATAAATCCTCTTCAAGGATGCTAAAGATAAATGACCTAAACGACAGTGAACATCAAAAGGAGATGCACCACTTGAACAAGCAACCGAACGAGGCATCCGATCATCAAGGAAGTAATGTCCTCCAAACTTATAACCTCACCAATAATCTGTTTCGTCTTGAGATCCTATATCAAACAATGGTCAGGAAAAAGTGTGATAGAACAGTTTAATTGTCAAGTAAGTTTACTGGGGGGAAAGAAAATTAAAGGCAAGATCAAGGACATTCAAGACAGATGTTAAGTTGATAGATGAAGTGAGTTGAACAGTTCCAGATCCAAGAACACGAGAATACGAACTATTAGTAATAGTGATGGAATAAGGGTTGGCATACGGCGTAAATGATAAGAAGAGATGACGATTACTTATCATGTGATTGGTGGCACCGGAATCGATGATCCACTTCAAGGAAGAAGTAGCAAGGTAAGAATCAACTCTACTTGTGGCAAGAGCACTAGGAGAGGAGGTAGTAGTGTCACTAGCTTGAGACCCAGCCATGAGAAGAAATCAAATCATTGTAAGAACCAATCAACAGTTTAGAGTATTCGTGGTCACAATAAAAAGCCAACAACAGCGAAACAGCCGTAAACTACCAAATAGCAAATGGGCAACAACTAAACGTCACGAACTAACAAACTAGAAGCAACCAGCAGCAAAAAAACAAACCCAGAAAACTCTGAATAGAAGAAACACGATGAACAGCAACGAACGCGTACTGACAAGAGATGAACAATGTATTATACTGACGATGAACAATTATGCTTAACGAACCAGAGAATGCGAACGGCGGCTGAATGGACAGTGACGCATACAAAGAGCTGTGACTAGTGCTTCGTACAGACGGTGAACAGTGATGGCAGGAGAGAACTAGCTGAACCTAGGTTAGACTTTGATACCATGTAAGATGATGTACCGTAAAATTCACATCTATTGAATTACACGAGAGGGATGTATATACATCAAAGAGAAGCATTTTTATTAATGGCTCATTATTATAATTAAATATATACAATCATAATTCTAATTCCTGATTGTAAAGGATATCTTTCTTAACATATATCTCAATCATATCTCAACAAGGGGTATTTAGGGAAACGAACACCTTTTACTACAAATAACTAACCTAACTTTAACTTCTTTTATGGTACAATTTTTTTTGTTTAGACCAAGTAAGATTGGATGTTGTTGGTAGTGATTAACATGGCTATTCTGTGTGGCTTTGGTTAGTTATCAAGTATTGCGAGGATCCAGCGTCAGATGACACAGCAACTGGACAAACTGAATAATCTTATCCAGGGAAGCATGGACGCAAACAAGTGCAGCCAAACAAGAAGCTGCAAGAGAACCATGGCTGCTGCTGCTGAATCAGAGTCCAGTAGTGGTGTGCGTGTTATGATGACTGTGGCAATCGGGGTTTTGGGGATCTTCTTGATGAAGGGTTTGTCGAGCAGAAATTGATAGTGATCCATCATAACTCCCCTTTCTTTGCTTCATAACATTCTTAACCTTCTTAATAGATAAAGAAAATACATTCTTTTGTTAAAGATGCCTTCACTGCTATCATTGCTTTACTGTTTCACATACTGATTTAGTTTTGATATAAAAGGATGTAGCTAGTCTATAAATTAACGAAGTTCGGGTGACAATACATGATTAGAAATTAACAAGTTTAATTTAACAATTCATAAGTCATCATTAGCGGCCATTCACAACAAAATTTTTGTGATGAAGTTGCACTATTCAATAAAGATATATTCTTATTGAATCACAAGACATAATTCTAAATTAATAGATTCAATTTAGCAATTCACAAATTCCCATTAATTATTTACAATAAAAAGTTTTAGCAATAACTATTGTTGGTGTTAGGGCTATGGGCGCCTACCGTGAATTTTTTTTTATTTGCAAAAAAAAAAAGTGCGATGGATATGTTGCAAAATCACAACATTCTGAGATCCAAAATTATTCCTCTTAGACAATTAGGGATTTGATGGACAAATATTCGCTCAACCTCCTCTTCTAACATGGTATCAGAATTGCTTTGACACTATGTCAGAAGTTGAATGTATAATAATGTTCAACCTCACAAATGAGAGTATAATTAAGTCTTTATACAGCTAAACCAAACTAGCTAACTCTATAATTTAATCTAATATTAGTAATAACACAACGGTATATCAACGTGGAGGTTCTTTTGCAGCATGGAAGTTCTATACGAGTTTATTCTATGCATGCCTCATGACCACCCTATTAGACTTCAATACGTCAGGCATTGGATGCTCTACTTATCAAGAAGAAACATGAAGGCTCTTAAGCTTGAATTCACCTGGGAGATTCATATGAAATTCCATCCCATCTTTTCTTATGCAAGGATTTGATTTGCTCGGAACTTGCCAATTTTACACTGAGATCCCCACCTGATTCTGTTGGCATTAACAGCCTGGTGCAACTTTACATGTGTCATCTTAGAATTGAATCACCAACACTGGAGAATCTAATATATCAAGTTGTCCATTGCTGGAGAATCCGACCATTTCATACCGTTATGATCATGGTTATCTCTTCTCCCATTCTAGAAGTCTTAATTATAGAAGGTTCACAGCTTTCGAAGTCAATTTGTTTCGAGGAGTCGGCTAGTCTGATGGATCTGAAAATTGCATTTGAAATATCTGGGCAAAACTTTGAACGAGGCAAAACATCTAATTTGGTTGACATTTTCTCACCCTTACCTGAAATTGACAAACTTCGATTCGGAGGTGGTTATATTCCGGTGAGTAAAATTACAACTTTTGAGCTAGTCACAGTCAATCTAGATCAATGCAATATAATTTGTTTTCTCTTATACGTCTAACAAGACATATATAATCTATAAGGGAACATGAGATACATTGACACTCCACATGGAGTGCTCCATTCCTGAAATATGTATGCTATCTTTAATCAAACCTTCATGTTATACAAAGCTACTCTTGAATCCGAGAGATTGAGATTTGAATGCTCATTCTCTATTAACTTCATCTCCCTTTATTCCCCCAAAAGAGAGAAAAACTGCCTTGCAAGCAATAATGATTGGGTGCCTTTTCTGTCTTGATAACACAAACTAACTAGCTTTAGTGATGACCTTCAATTGAATCTCCTTAATAACCATAAAAAAATATAGCTTTTTAGTTGAGCATGTATAGAGATACATATATCACGGTTTTGCTGCTTGACTGTGTAGTATTTGTCTGGTGGGAGCATTCCAGGGAAGCTTCCAAATATGGTCTCCTACTTGACACTTCTGCAAATGAGTGAAATTGTTTTCTCAGAACAGAGATTTCTCTGCTTCTTTGCTTTCTCAAAAATACTAACTTGGAGGAACTTGAAGTCATAGTATGGAATAAAGAATCCTGCTGCTGCCTAGTTTATCTACTAGCAGATATTGCTCCATCATCACTGTTGTTCTTATTGTCTAGAATAACTCTTGTTAATAATTCTATGCCAAGATTTGGGACAGGCAGCCGATTTGGAGCCATTTTCCAGAGTTCACTAGCAATGGCTGCTCTCTTCCTCAGCTTCAGAAAGTGACTATTGAAGCTTATTCCATCTTTGAGATGGCAATGGATTTAGTGGAATATCTGCTTGCTGTTTCTCTATCTCTGTAGACTCTTACATTCAGGATTCGTCAACAGAAACCAGATGCTATTAAACTCCTGGAAGCTTATACCATTTTTTTCCCCTGCAGAGGTAGATTCATCACATCTGTTTTTATTGATTTGAATGTATTAAACTGGATATGAATTAGAATGCAAAGCTTACAGATTTGGCTTTTTTAGTTACAATAAAGTAAAATATAGTAATAATACAGATAATTTCTAGTTTGATTCAAAGGAGAAATTCTTGCATGCTCCAGGAGCTCTACTCTGATTGAGTGGATTTGGATTCACCAAAGTGCCGTCTCGAACCCATGACTTGATGCGTGCAACATAAATGTTATCACGGTCAAGGCAAGACCTCAAATGGCTGATAATTTCTAGTTTTTTTTTTTTTGGTGAAGAGATAATTTCTAGTTATATACAGTGTTCCTTTCTTCTTTTAACCTCTCCTCACTTCAAAGTTCAAAGATGTATTCTAAGATTTCTTTCCATAGGTCATTTCTGCGTGCTGATATCGTGGTATCCTTTTTCATCTTATAATAAGAACCCTGATTCTTCTTGAGGCTAAAACAATGGAAATTCAGAAATCTATGTGCAAGGCAAGCAATTATTGATGATCTGATAGACATTTGAATACCAATCTAACACAAAACTTCGTAAACAATATTCTTTCGAGTTTAAAGTGGTATAATAGAAGCTTAGCTCCAGAGTAATTGTTAAGAAAACTTAACATCCATCTCTATATACGCCAGTGTCTTAATAGTTTCATTTGGAATCTTTACAGCCAAAAACTTAGATAACTGACTTTGAGGGGCTAACATGATTCTCCTGTACAACAAAACACGATAACATAAAAAATCCGTTATTTCATATATAATTATGGGTCGAACTAAAACAAAATACTTTTTCTTGGTAGGTGTGATCCATTGGACATAGATCCATTTTTAAAATTTTTTGGATTTATTTGCCATACAATCGGCTCTTTTTCCCAAATTTTACTCTTAGTAACTCATGTTTTGAAGCAAAATGTTTTTTAATAAGAGCATGAATTACGAATGTCTAGAAAATCTCTATTGCTAACAACAGCTGGAAACAGCTGCTAATACCCCATATGCTGAGGAGCAAAAGGAGGAATCCACCCAACAAAACACAATAACATATAAAGTTAAGGTGTCACTGAAGAAGTGTTGAATTTGAAGACATATCAAACATGAATGTTCTATTTTTAAGCTCTGATCCTTCAACAAGGTGGCAACTTTCATCCTATTCTTACCAATTTATTCTGACCTTTACACACTTAGACACACATACTGATCACCTTGGACCAGAAAGCTCCATGGCCTGATTAAACAATGAAGAGTCGTCGGTGAGATCAGAGTAACGTTCTGAAGAAGATAGTTCATTTGCTCTGCTCCTTGCTGACTCTGTTCCCTTTGAAGCTTCCCATTTCTCTGCAAGACCATCTCCTTCAAGCATTCTAACCACTTCAGACATTTTGGGTCTGTGAGCTGGAAGGTACTGAGTACACAAGAGTGCTATTCGAACCATTTCTTCAAGCTCAATTCTGTCATAGTTGTTTCTGAGGTCCTTGTCAATCAACAAGTCAAGTTTCTTCTCTTGATGCATTTTCTTCACCTGCATAATAGCATTTTCATAAGTCATAACCATGAAAATGATAAGAGATCGCCAATGACTTCGTAGTTTATTGGCATGAAAGCCCCGCCCTTGTAGGTTGGGGTGGTAAACTCATATTTTTAATGCCTATCCTTTAATTAGGGGGGGGGGGGAATGGTAAGAGATTGATTTCTATCCTGATTACCCAATCAAGCATGGCTCCTTTCTGGGTAGCTGCTTTTCCAAATTCAAGAGCTGTATGGCCAGAGATGAGTTCAAGGAGAAGAATCCCAAAGCCAAAAACATCAGTTTTATCAGAAGATTGGCCTGTTGAGAGGTACTCCGGTGCTATGTGTCCTACAGTGCCTCGAACAGCCGTGGTGACATGCGAGTCCCTGCGATCTAGTAGTTTAGCTAACCCAAAATCTCCAACAACAGCTTCACAGTACTCATCAAGCAATATATTTGCAGCCTTCACATCCCTATGAATAATCTTGGGATCACACTGCTCGTGTAGGTATGCTAACCC
>JANTPZ010137979.1:2969-28734 GCA_025593235.1 Vachellia pachyceras
TTGTGCAAATCTCTTAGATTAATTTTTATTTATGTATTTGATTTGATGATGATGAATCGATTCATGCTTTTCATTAATCATGCGTATGATTAATCTTTATTTCCTAATGTGGTTTTTCTCTATTTTCCTCTGCAACAGATGGATGCCACCACACCCAAATACTCGAAGGCCAGGACATGCAATGTGTAGTATATGGTAATGGTTGAAAGGTATGTGGATAGGTTTTAAATGGTGTGGTATGAAATAGGATGTTGTGTGCTCTGTTTTTGTGTTTTGTGTGCTGTGTGTCTGAAAAAATGGTGATGTAATGAAGATGGAGGTGTGTGAAGAGTTGGGACGGAATGGTAAAATGTAGCAGATGAGGTTGTCAATAGAGGGCGCGACAGTTGTCAATATGGCTGCCTAGGTTGTCAATGACAACTGTATGACTGCTGGGTTAATTTTATTGTAGATTGATAGTTGGTCAGTTTTAGTAGAGGTTGGGGCTGAGTGTGTGGGTATTAATGTGATTATCTCTTGGATTTCTTTATAGTTATGGTGCTTGAAGGGTGACCTAGTGAAATGCAAAGTATGAAGTGTGGATATTGTTGAGATGTGTTTGGGAAAGGGTAGCATGTGTGCTCTGCTTTTGTGTTGTTCATGCTCTGTTTCTGATTAAGACTGATGATGGAATGCAGACAAAGGAGAAGATGCAGTGGTGAGAAGGACTGGTGGCCGAAGGTGAGGAGTTGTTAATGCAGGCAGTGGCAGTTTTTAATATAGCTGGTAAGATTGTCAATAACAAATGAATGTCCTAAGGAAATATAGCTGCTAAAGTTGTTAATGTATGGGGTGAAGTTGTTAATGACAAGTGTATGGTGCAGGTGGTACGTCATAATGGCAAGCTCGTCTACGAAAAATCTAGTATGCTTAGTTCATACAGGAGGAAAATTTGTGAGAAATGAAGCGGTTGGTTTAACGTATGTTGGGGGAATTGTTAGATCAAGAATTATAAAAGAAGGTTTAGTTATGAAGAGTTGAAAACAATGGTAGCATCAATTATGGAAAAAGACAGCAACAATGTTGTGATGAAGTTCACCTTGACATTTGATACAAGCACATTCATGGACCTTGTAGATGATGAAGGAGTTGAACATTTAATTAAATTCAATGGAGAAAGTGGGCATGTATAAGTAAATGAAGGTTGGATACATTGATACTCATATGATCTCATATCCAACATCATTTATCCAAGTTACAATGTCTATGTAAATTATGTTTTCACTTGTATACAGCAACCTATGTAAAAATTGTATATGAAGTTATCATATTATGCTTGGGTCATTATCATTATTTTCACTGGTATGCACATGATGTTGTCATTAGCAGCACATGGTGTTGTCATTATATCACATGGTATTGTCATTAGCAGCACATGCTGTTGTCATGACCAGTGCATGCTGATACTCATAAGGACCTGATGTTGTCAACACCAGCGCATGGTGTCGTCAACACCAGCGCATGTTGTCAACACCAGTGCATGGTGTTGTCAATAACAGGACCTCATGTTGTCAACACCAGCACATGGGGTTGTCAATAACAACATCAGCACATGGGGTTGTCATTAGCAGCACATGGTGTTGTCATTATCAGCGCATGGTGTTATCGATATAAGGACCACATGTTGTTAACACCAAACTGTTGTCATTATCAAAAACTACTCATAACCTGATATACAGTTATAAATCACAACTCAATGAACACAGCAGAATTTCACGTAATAACCATTAATTAAATATAGAATTACATTATTTTTTGTACAAATAATTGTCAATGAATATCATAAACAAGGAATTGTCAATGAAGCTCCTCATCTAGTACAATAAACCTAAGATGCATTCTATCGCAGTTTTGCATTCTTCTGGTTGACCGCTGTCCACTTTTACTTGAGCCTTTTGTGCCTTGGCCATCACTTCTGCCTTCTTTTCCTTCTTCTCATCCTTTTTTTCTTGATCCTCTCCTTAATCTCACTGCATCACACTGTAAATATCTCTGCTGCTTTGACAATTTCCTTTTGAAAATCCTGGATCAGAAAATGGTTTCACACATATCAAGAAATAGAAAGCCAACAAGCAAATAAAAATACCCATAAATAAATATAATATTTAGTTGATAAACTCTTTATAATAAGTCCTACTACGAATGATGTTCACAAAGGCTACAGAGTCATATTTACCAAAATCTGACATCAACTTGGATGTTCTTGTGTTTTATGAGCATTATAGGACAAGCATCATCAGATAGCAACAATTATACAAACATACACACGTGCAAGCACATATAACTCAGATTCTAGTATTCTATTATAAGATATCTTCAACCAGAGTTTAGGAGGAAAGCTTGAAATAAAACACCATAGACAGGCTTTCTTAACATGAGCATTATATACTATTTTGGTTCCTAAAGTAAGAAATTCTTTTCCACTCTGGATACCAGCCAGTGAAAAGACTCAAAATTCAGCAAATTTAGTTGATGAAATATCTAACCAAGATAAACAGCAAACGGAACACACTATACCTTTCCTGCACGGATGCACCTGTACAATTTGACATCTGAACTCTCATAACCACTGGTGCTGAACTGCTTTATCATAGCCTAACAAATAAATGAATTAAATTAAATCCCACATCAAATGGGGTAAGGCTCCAAGAAGTATTTAATTATGTGTTGAGAGCAGAAACTTGCATAGTGCCACAGTATTCGAGGAGGAGGAAAACATTAAAGTCACACCGGATGATATATACTCATACAAAGAACCGTTAATAAACACTGCCAACAATGTCATTTAGTAATGGTTAGAATCTGCCAAAAAAAACATTTCTGCATATTCACTGAAGTTTTTTCGATCACGGCAGAATCAAACAAATATTTCTTTGAGACATTCTTGGAACATTTTAGATTAAACAGAATTTTAGCATCTTGGCTAAAGTTGAAATCAGGTAAGTAGCAACAAACGAACCCATCTTCAATGCATTCTTGAAGATCTTTACAATAAAAAAACAGGATTCAAATTCTAAAACTCGTCCAACTTCTCATAAATTGCCAGGATAAAGGAAAATCTTGTGGCCCTTGTTATTTCGGACCCATGAGGAGCGAAGAAAAGGAAGGCAAGAACACACACAATTCAAACATCTAAAATCTTTCCTTTCATACAATAACTACAACCCATCTTCCATTGCTTCTCTGGAAATTTAGAACACGTAAAGAATTTTAATGCACAAATCATCAGATTTTCTTAAATCATTACCCAGCTTAACGTGAACTCAGGCTTGTCGGAGAAAAAAAATTCAGAACCCAATATTAGGAAGAAACATATGGCAGTAGAATGAATACTAACAATTTGAAAAATCAATTTTTCCTTCCTTCCCAAAATGCTTCATCATCAGAATGCTAGCCAGGCGGAGCATGAAGGAATCGTGGAACTAAAAATTACCTGTTGTTGTTTAGCTACTTGCTCTTTGAACTTGCTGGCTTGTCTCCTCAAAGCGTCCATGGCTAACGCCTATGCTCTCTTCCTTCGGCAATTACAGAGAAATGGAAGCGAGTTACAGATTTTGCAGGGTCAAATTACGAACTTGGATTTAGATTAGGAAGTGTAACTATGTCTTAGATCCACTGTGAGAGAAATGTCAAGCTTTTCCACATATATATATGCCAGCGACGTATGTACATATAAATTCAAAGGAAATAACTAATAGATTGAATAATAAAGCAAATCTCTTTCTTTCTTTCTTTTTTTGCCAATAGTAAAGCAAATCTCAGTCATTTATTGGGTCAATTTCATTCCTTCTCTTACAGAACAAATAGCATGCAGAATGATCTAGTGAAGCGATCGAAAGCTGAAGTCATAGATTGAATGAAAGGCATAGGAAGAGTAGGGACAGAATGGAACCTACAAGACAGTGAGGAGCAAAGAACTCAGCCGCAATGGAGCAAGTGAAGTAAACAACGCAAGAGAATGAGGCTCAGTAGGGTTAGTGTTTTTAATCAACAAGGGCACAATTGTCTTTTTCCTTCTAAAATTAATTCTCCAATGGTACCTTGGGACCTGTAGATAAATATTATAAACTTTGGGACCTTTTACTAAATATTTCTCTTAATTGGGACCACACAGTAAATCTTCCTTGTAAAAACGAAATGGGCCCAGACTTAAAGGAGAAGTACTTTGGGTAGCATTTAATGAGCCTGAGTTTTTCTAAAAAAAAATTATGCGCAGCGCCCTTTTGTCCCACAAGTGTCTGATCTATGGATTTGGGTCATAAAAAAATACGCTGAAAAGGCTGCGTTTGGGGCCAACATGTTTTGGTTCACAGAAAAAAAGGTGAAGAGGCTGTGCTTTGGGCCTTATGAGACTTTTGGGTCTACGAATATTTTTTAGCATTTTTCTGGAAATTCATTCATGGGCCTTCTGAATTGTGTTTTTTGGTTATAAAAAAATAATAAATAAGGGTACAGAAGGCTATGCTGTTTAGGCTGGAGACCCTTTTGATCTTAAGGCACTTTGGGCTAAAAAAGGGTTTTTCTCTGCTCTTTGGGCCTGCATTTTTTTAATTTTGGGATTACAGATTAAAAAGGAGGGGAAAGGTCCAAATTTCACTTTTTTGGAAATCCTCTTATGGGCCCTTTATGTTTATTTCCAGAAACATTTTATGGATTATTTTAGATTATTTACATTAAGGAAATTATTTTGTACATATTTTATGTGTTGATTATTTTTTAAATATGTGAAAATAAAGTATTATGAGATTGGCAATATATTTCAAATAATTTTGAAGGCTTTGTGCCTATTTTAGGTTCTTTGTCTTTTATGCCAATTAAATATATTGACACAACATCACACCAAAGTGTGCTCTCTTGTGAAAATTATTTATGAGGCATATTAGATGTTATTTTGACTGTATAATTTCATGCGAGTATTTAATCGGCCCAAAGGAAGGTTGATGCTTTGCAGAAATATATAGGCACCTGTGATGATAAACATGTGACAATTCTCAGGTATAATCATGCGAACAATAATATGTTCCAAAGAATAGTTATTGTTTGGCAGATCTTATTATCAGTAATTGACCGTTACAACAAGATGCCACTGACAGTTGATATTATCATCCAAAGATGAAATATTGATGCTGTTACCTGTATCTTGCAATGGGGATTATATTTATTTGAATTTATTGCCATTATCTTTTATGTGGATTTCTTTAAATGGAAAAGGAAATAACATTCTGGTAATTCTGAGATGCATAGATCTAGACCTTACATTAAGGACTAATCCTCCCTTTCCTCTTATGAATGAAAGTACTTCTGAAACACAGAGGTATTTTGGTAAGTGGGAGCGATTAAATTGCAAGAGTCTTATGATCATAAAGCATAGCATCCCAGAAGCCTTTATAGGTGCTATTACTGATAGTATTCTCAATGCTAAGGATTTTCTTGCCCAAATTGAAAAGCGCTTTGTAAAAATGCGATAAGGCAGAAACAAACATGTTTTTTGCAACGCTTGATTTCTATAAAGTATGAGGGGCAAGGAAATATAAGAGAATACATTAAGGAAATGTCTCACATAGTTGTGAAACTTAAGGAATTAAAACTTGAGCTATCTGAGGACCTTTTGGTATACTTATTGCTTATTTCTCTTCCTACAATATAGCCAGTTTAAGGTCAGTTATAACTGACAAAAGGAAAAATGGACTCTGAATGAGCTCATATCCTATCTCGTGCAAAAAGAAGAGAGATTGAAACGTGACATCTTTCACAGTGCCAATGTGTCTAGAACCTCTGGAGGGAAGGGCATAAAGAGAAAGCTTTTAGAAGCTACAAAGGGTTCTGTTCAAAGAAACTCGATAAGAATCATGCTTCTGATTCTAACCCAGTAAAGAATACTTATAATGAGGTAAATGGGAGAAGCACTAAAGACTGCAACATACATTTTGAACAGAGTACCAACTAAGGCAACTGCTAAAACACACTATGAGCTTTAGACAAGCAAAAAGTCTGGTCTAAGACACTTTGATATTTGGGGTTGTCCAGCTAAGGCAAGGCCTTATAAGCCACAAGAAAAGAAATTAGACCCCAAAACAGTAAACAATTACTTTATTGGATATTATGAACGCTTAAGGGGTTATAAGTTTTATGATCTTACTCTTGGAATATTTTGAAACGGGAACTGCACATTTCTTTGAGGATGTTGAGCTTGGGGGGAAGATAAAGTAAGAAACATCACTTTCGAGGAAGAATCGACCTCTATTACTGAGTCGAATCTATCAGTTGCTTTTGAAAACACAGGAATTCCAATACTTGTTGTGATTAAAGAAGTAAATCCAGAACCTCTACATAGTGAGTTCAGGTTGTAATTCCTCCTACACAGGTTGAAGTTCCTCAAATGGAAACTCAACAACCTCAAGAAACGATGCTAAGACATTCCACATGAGAAAGGAGAAATGCAATTTTGGATGATTATATTGTCTTCCTTCATGAACATGAGGAAGCCAATGGAATAGTGGAAGATGATCCAGTCAACTTCCAACAAGCAATGCAAAGCTCCAACTCTACGGAATGAGGCGATGAATAAGGAGTATAAGTCCATGCAAGACAATAAGGTTTCGGATCTTATCCCTTTTCTGGAAGGTGCAAAACTCATTGGTTGCAAATGGATATTTTAAACCAAAAAAGAATGTAAATGGCAAAGTGGAAAGGTTTAAGGCTTGTCTTGTGGCAAAGGGATTTACTCAAAAGTAAGTGATTGACTTTAAAAGACTTTCTCTCCAATTTATTCGAAAAACTCTTTTACAGCAATCATGGCACTAATTGCCCATTTTGATCTTGAGCTACATCAGATGGATGTTAAGACTGCGTTTTTCAATAGTGACATTGATGAGACGATTTATATGGAGCAACCAGAAACTTTGTGTTAAGAGAACCTTACTCTATGGTTTGCAAATTAAAGAAATCCATCTATGGTCTCAAGCAAGCTTCCCGTCAATGGTATCACAAATTTCATCAGGTAATTATCTCATTCGGTTTCGAGGTAAATCCTATTGATCATTTTGTATATTGCAAGGTTAGTGGGAGTAAGTTTATATTCCTAGTTTTATATGTTGATGACATATTACTTGCCACCAATAATTCATATTTGTTACAGGAAACCATGAAATTTCTATCAAATAACTTTGAAATGAAAGATCTTGGTAAAGCTTCTTTTGTATTAGGAATTCAGGTTCACCAAGATAGAAATCGAGGTGTTTTTGGATTATCACAAAGGAGTTATATCAATACAATGCTCAAGAGGTTTGACATGCAAGATTGTAGACCAGGTGACACCCCTATTGCTAAGAGAGACAAATTCAGTCTCAAACAATGCCCTAAGACAATACTTGAGATTAAAGAAATGGAAAAGATTTCTCACTCTTCATATGTTAGGAGTCTTATGCATGCTCAAGTATGTACGCGACCAGATCTCGTGTTCGTTACTGGAATGTTGGACATATATATGAATAACCCGGTATGTACCATTGGAAAGCAGCCAAACGGGTTATGAGATATCTAAAGAAAATAAGGGAATGCATGTTCATGTATCGTAGATCAGATCAGTTGGAGATGACTGGGTATTTTGATTCTGATCACGATGGATGCCAAGATATTAAGAAATCTACATCAGGCTATGTCTACATACTGGCTGGTAGAGCCACTTCTTGGAGCTTCCTTCCATATGGAAGCAAAGCATGTAGCAGTTTGGGAGGCATCCAACCATGGAATATGGCTGCACAACCTTGTCACTAGTCTGCAAATTGCGTAAAGTATTGAAAGACCATTAAAGTTATATTGTGACAATATTGCGATAGTTTGATATTCCAATACCTAACCGTTAAGGATAGGGTGTAGAATGGACAGTTTTCTATCGAACACATTCGAACATACTCCATAATTGTTGAACCCCTAACAAAAGGAGTAATATCCAAAGTCTTTCATGAGCACATAATTTGGAAGGGTGTGCTTTATAATGAGGATATCCTAATTTAGTGAGAGTATGTATTTGGTGTTTGATTTTATGAATATTTAGGTATTTATTCTTATCAGAAATAAGGTACATTTTTCTATTAAGTTTGGTTGTTTCAAGTTACCATTCTGCATGATTAAGTTAAGGTTGATCTCACTAAGGAGGATCAGTTGGAAAATAGACATATACAGATCACATTCATGAAATTTTTCATGCAATATATCCGTGATTGATCTATATCATTTGATTGTATACATATTTGTGATCATCCTGGGATTTAGTTATATGTAATGCGACGAAGATCCTGTTTGGTTCTATATGGATGCAATCAATGGACCAGATTGTTTAGGGAATAAATAATGGCAATTTTGCGCGCATAAGGTTTTACACATTTAAGTTACATATATGCCCTAGTGGGAGATTGTTGGAATAATTCAACAATGGGCCACATATTACACTTACATATGGTGCCATTATGTTCTGTCCTGGCCCAAATATACTGTGATTTACTAATGTTTAAGGAATCAAGTGAGCTCAATTAGATGTCATGGAGTAACATATACTGAGGCCCGAGTTGCTGGCCCATATTCATTGATGGGCTGAATACTGGGTCCCCTACAAAGACAGGGCTATGATCCCCAGGTTAGCTAAGGGTTAACATAATCGCTTTGCTTCCCCATCCGCAGACGGTTTTCTCTGTTCCCTACTGATAACTTGGTTGATCTTCCCATTCCGTCATACGCATCCCTTCATAATAATTCATGTCAGCTATAGGAGTGTTAGTACTTTTCCAACATAACTTACCATCTATAAAATAAATATATGAGATGAGTTCTGTTTCGATTTGTGTAAACGTATTTTTATTACATCATCCCAAACAAACACTTTGTTGTCGAGTTCAATATAATAATATATTTCATTGAGAGATATTCTGCACCGAAAATTGATTCGAATCGCGTTCAAGAACACTGTCCTTGAGAGATATTCAGCAATCCCTGTAGATTCAGGAAGTGGCACTCCTCATGATAAAATGAATCCTTCCTATGGGACGACAGGAAAACAAGAAAATGTGAAAAAAATTAACTCAGCAGAAGATAAGACACAGAGAGAGGGAGAGATCGGCAGAGGGAATTACATGTGTACTATGTTTGACCAAGACTCCTCGTTTATACAGAGACTTACCAGACACGGAAGAGACGAACATGATCCTGCACATTTTATTCAGGATTTCAAAATAATTTTTTTAAAAAAAACCTATCACCACATTTTATCGCACGGGGGGATTGTCAATTTTTAGTTGTGTTTGCTTCCTCATGGCCTGTTGTTGTGTGCGTGATGCTCACCTTTCTCTTCACCTTTTTAACTAACCACAATTATAGGATAGCTTATATATCCTTGGTATTCCTCCCACCAAAACAATGTGAGACTTCCTTTATTTAACACACTATCACTATCAGCAACAAAATTAAATGTAATTTATTTATTATTTTCTTGTTTTTAATTAATCTGGACTTCCTACACTGACAATTTGCTCCTTGGGCATCTTTTTGGTTAGTGAGGATAACTTATTAATATCATCAACGAGACATTTTGCAAATTTCAGAGGTTATGCTTAAACTTAATATAAATTTAGATGATTAAATGTAAATTTTAACAATTTATTTGAGAAAATTAATTTGAAAGTCGCAATTCTCAATTTTGAATTTGATTTCTTGATTTTAATTTGGACATCCTCCTCCTTCACCTCATTCTCCTGCCACGTCCCCATCCTCTGCATGGCCAACCTATTTAGCCCATGCCCTGTAAGCCTACTTGCAATTTGAATATCAAAATCTCGAACTCAAACTTAGTTGTTTTTTTTTTGGATAATTATCCAAAGGTTCCAAACAAGAGAATGTGTTACAAAATAGTCCCAAGAGGTTGTAAATGGTAACTGCTTTACTTGTTAATTGTGCTTCTCGACTTGTCATTAACAACCTCTTGGGACCATTTTATAACGCATCCCCTTACTTGGAACTTCTGGGTAATTCTCCCCCTTTTTATGTTCAAATGGATGGGTATGATACGCTCAACCCGTTTTCTAGCTCAACACACGGGCTTCATGTGTGATTTATAGATGAGATTATTAATCTATGGGTTCTTATAGTTTCAATTGATTTTTTAAATAGGTTCCTATGGTTTTTTTTTATCAAGTCTTTATAGTTTAACATTCTTTATTCTTTAATAATATTATTCTATAAATAATAAACTATTATATTAATCTTATATTAATATTATTTGAATTTTTTTTAAATATATAATATTTATTTTGTGATTCTAATTTTTATAATTACAAAATTTTGAATTATTATAATAAAATTTCCTAAAAAATGGAGTATAATTATATGTAATTTATATTCAATATCAATTAATTATAATTTCCACATGATTTTATTACCCATTTGGCCAAATTATATAATTATTAATTTAAAATTGAAATTAATTTTAAAGAATATAAATAATCAATAAAATTTTTAAAAACTAAAAAGGATCTAATTAAAAATTAGATGAAACTATATGGGTGTGATAGAAAGAAAAAAATAGAGGGACCTGATTAAAATTGTATGAAAGTAAAAGGATCTAATAAAAAAATTTATAAGCACCAAATTAAACGGACACATGGATTAA
The DNA here is from genome assembly GCA_025593235.1 of Vachellia pachyceras. NCBI lineage: Eukaryota > Viridiplantae > Streptophyta > Magnoliopsida > Fabales > Fabaceae > Vachellia > Vachellia pachyceras. The sequence goes on from JANTPZ010137979.1 coordinate 13,669, forward strand.
TTTATAAACTTGGTAATTTAGTTCAGAAAAATATAATAAATTATTTAATTAATTTCTTTAATTTTTTTAAAATTAATTGGTATCAAGCGTTGGAGGTGTAAATTATAGGATAAGCATTTGGGGATAAAAAATTTTATTTATAAAAGGAGATCCTTGCGTTTCCGTTCTTTTGAAGATCGGTTGAATTCACGACCCCATAATTTGATCGGAACTCGGGGGATTAGAGGCAGACAGAAACAAGAGAAGATCGATAAAATCCGATTGGGTTATATCGGTATTATCTGGGAGCAGTGATTTGCAAATCTTCAAGTTAATCCTTACCTGCGCCTCTCAGGTACTCCATTTGTTTTGCCTCGATTTTTTCTCACAAATTCTGAGAGTAGGTTTCTCGCTTCTTATCTGCCCTTCAGTACGATTTCTGAATCAATTGTGGCGAGATTGTTATTATTTCTTGGTGAATAAGAGAAACCCTTATTTCTGAAATTGAACGTAAATGACAGTTTTGTTTAATTTCCTTTGATGAATTTTGTCTCTTTCACTATCTGTGGCTTCTGAATTTCATCTTTCCCTTCTTCCGTCTAAGATACGCGTTTTTTTCTGCAGTTGGTTTTGGCGGACATTTGATTGATTATGGGAGGTCATGGAGGTCTGAATATCCTTCCCCAGAAGAGCTGGAATGTTTACAATTACGAGAACAGGGAGAAAGTACGGCGCGATGAAGAGGAAGCAGCAAGAGAAGAACAGCTGAAACGTGAGCAGGCCAGGAAGAGGGATGCCGAGTTTCGTCTGGAGCAGCTGCGAGCTGCTCGAGGATTGGCTCCCCTAAATAAACCTCAGGAACCTGTTGAATCAGAGCCAAAATCTGGTCACATTAATCTTTTTGAAGGAATTAAGATTTTTGACCCAATTAAGGGATTAGAAGATGACGGTGCAGCAGAAAGAGATGGGTCGAAGAAGAAGAAGAAGATGAAGAAAGAGGATGCAAAGCGCAAGATTGTGACTCCAGAAGATGAGAAATACAGGTTGGGTTATGGGGTTGCAGGGAAGGGGGTTAAGCTTCCTTGGTATCTCCAAAAACCGAATCATGATGCTAAGGGTGATAGTGGCTCAGATGATGATCACCCAAAGGATGAGAAAAAGAGGAATGGAAAGAAAACATTGGACGAGTTGAGGGAAGAAAGGCTGAAAAGAGAGAGGCGAGAGAAGGAGAGGGAGAGAGCTTTGCTGCAACAGAAGAGCCAGAGAGACAGAGATCTTACTAGCAATAGGCGATTTTCTAGGTAAACATTCAAATAATATATTATATTTTTCTGTCATATCTTTCGTTCCCTCTTACGATTTAGATTATGTGTGTGTTAGATCTTTAACAAAAACTTGTAATGTCATAGCGATCAAGAGCTTATAGTGCATACAAGATTTTGATTTTCACTTTCTTTTAGGAATAATAGATATGATTGACCAGAAGGCACTTAACTTGTTTCTTCATTCTTGTTATCCATGTTTTAGTTTTATTGGTGTATTCTTTTTTCGTTGATTTGATTGTGTTCTTTTTAAATTATCTGAGCAGTAACTCATCTCTTGGTCGTTAGTTATTGACTTATGAAGCATTCTGGAAATGCTTCTTGTATGTGAACTAATGTCCATTAGTTTGTAAATTCCAATGACATTTTTTCAGCTTAACGAATCAGCACCCCGGCAAACACTGAGCCTTTGTCACATGAACTTCATTGCCACTTTTTTGATTTTGAAAATAGTCTTTGAAATTGAAATCGAAGGTTATGTTACTTATAATTTTGATGTTGTGCAATTAGATTGAAAACTTGAATCTGAAGGACACTGATCAATATGAGCGATGATGATGTCAAGATTGAGTTTTATTAGAGAATTCCACAGTCAGTTTGATTGTAGACCAAATCTACTTGCTATGTTTTATCAAAGGATTTGTGTGCAATTTGATGCAAAGAGCAAGCAAATGGTGGACTATGCGGTCGATTTTCCTAGGATCATTGTCCTAAATGGGAGTTCAAGTTGTTTTTGGCTTGCTTTATATTAATTCATTCTATTTTAGCACTTGATTTGCAGAACTATTGTCAGTTATTTCAATTTATAGATAAATTACGTTTTTATTTGATGTTGGCTATTGGATTGGCAGCACATTTCATAATTTGTTTAGCCTGTCGACACCGCATGTCTGTTGTGAATCTAAATAAACAAGCCAAAAGGTTCTATAACTAAAACAATTGGTGTAGTTGTGCTATTATTATCACAGAAATTTTACAAATCAATGAGGTTTATATTTTAAACAATTGTGGAAACAAAGAAGAATGGATGTAGAATGAGGATGCAACATAACTTTATATTTCTTTCTTGGTGAAACACTTCCAGTTTGTGCTTTATATCTTTGTATTTGTTATCACTTAATGGAATGTCTGGGCAGTGATAACTGCTTCTTTTGGAGTTATGCAGAATCCACTACATTCATGCATAAGACTTGTGATAGTTGAATATTATTAATTAGAAGTTTGGAGGTGCGTTGGTAACATTTAGGAATTGTTGTAGCACACTATAGGTGATCTTTTAGGCGGGAAATTGTTTTTGGTTGTTCTATCTTCAATAGTTTTTTTAAAGTGCCTTGGCATGTTGTTCCGCAGGCGATGATCGAGGCAAGCGAATTTCTTGCTCCATATCTAGTTGCACCTTTGTTTTGCCTTCTTAGTGAGGATCAAGGTAGCTCCATACTTAGGAAATTGATAGCAAATTCACTAGCGACTGTGGCATGGCATTGCCATCATATCTCAAGAACCTCATGACCTTGTGAATATTGTGAGTGCATTTGAAATCTTCCCAAGCTTGATTGTAATTGCCAGTGGAATCACGTCCGGTCAAGGAAGATTATCATTTTTTAGTTTGTTCAACCCTGCAAATTGGGTGAAAAAGAATGAATTGGCTCCAAAATGAGGCAGGCCTAGTGGCTGGGAGTTACAATTATGTTGTTCTTCGTTTTTTCTCAAGGGTGTGCCTCTACCTGCTGAATTAAATGCGGACCAGTCCCTATATTGAACAACCGGTTCAGTTATAGCCCAATATTTTATTTGCCCGGAAGATGATTTTCTTTTGTATGCTAAAAAATGTTGCAGTGATAACACGGAGTACGGATTATTACAATTTGGCGAGTATATTGGAACCGTTAAAGATTTAAGAGACGGAATGGTTTTTATAATTTATTTTCATAGCTTTCCATTCCCAATACAAGCTTCAACTTTCAACTTTCATTGAAAATCTAGGAAGTTTTTTTTTATACATAAAGAGAGCTTATAAGCTCAAGAGAAACAAAAGAAATTACATAAAATGGGGAGAAACTCCTAGACAATCATTCACATACAAATCTCGAAGATGACTTGGGCATGAGAAGTAAGCTCTAGAAGATGAGATGACCTCCTTTACTAGAGCATCAGCTAATCTATTTTGCTCCCTCGACGCATATTGAATGATAACATTCCATTCCCTCGCCATGAGTTCTCTAATATCTGCAAACAACAAACCATAGTTAGCAGGATCACAATCAACATTTAAGTATATCCACCAATAATTTGGCATCGGATTCAATAATAATATTCTTAAAGCCGCAGTCATAAGCTTTCAGAAGGTCCCTATAAATAGCCCATTCCTCAGCCATATAAGGTTCACTCAGCCCAAGCTTCTTAGAGAAACCCATAATCCAAGAACCTAAGTGGTCTCTAATGACGCCTGCCCTCATAGAGGATCGGGTCATAGCACCATCAACATTAACCTTGACCCATCCTCTCTCAGGATATCTCCACTGATTAGTTTGCCCGTGAAACATATCATGTTGAAGCTGCAACACGTTATCAATTTGAACGAACGATTTCCAAATAGCACTGATCGTATTATAGGGATTAACAGGTTTAATGAAGTGATCATAAAAAATGTCCTTGTTCCTCTTGTGTGAACGTAAATTTAGCCAATTTAGTCTATTTCAATTACAAAGGCTTGAGTTGAGATAAAGTTTTACTCCTGCTGGAGGCCCAAAAAAAAATACTCTTGCTTAGTTCCTCCTACAACATATCCTGGGCACGATGGCAAAGTGAAAAAAATACATACCCTGCTCCGACCCAGGCATGATTCTTGTTGATGAATCGCGTATGCCGGATGATTTGCTATTTTCTATAAAGTTCTGCACATTTTCTTTCAAAAATAGGAAGCAAAATAATTCACAACTGTTATATCTTCAATAATTGGAGTGCCCGTCCCATTTTAAAGACTGAAGGTGAAAGCAATTCAAGCAAGACACTCTAGCTGCAGCGCTACCCACCACATTAACGTGTGCTTAAATTGTATAAACAAAAAAATATATCAATCCCATACCCATCTGGGAGTAAAAGAGACAATGGCCTGCTTTGAGTCAGACATGAAATTTCATAACAGACCACAAGATCCGAAATACTCTGTACCAACCTATTTAGCCTTTAAAGCTCTAAAGTTACAATGCGCGACTTGGTGAAAGAATTATTTGACCCAAAAAAAGAGAAACTAGAGTATATTTCATGCATCGGTCAATATTAATGAAGATACAATGACCACGTAAGCCAGAATAAAGAACATGGCAATCTGAATGACGAACTTCGGACTTTCCCTCACGTTTGGGGATGTTACTGCCCTGAAATTCAGGAATTTATACTATTAAAAACGTGTAAATTCCAGACATTTAAAAGGGAAAAGATGCAAGCAAAACAAAAGAGAGATTAGCCCGCAAAAGTCAATTTAAGTGATGTCCTAATTCAATTGATCATTATTGCTAATTCAATTTTTTGTAAGGGCTAACATCATTATTGCTCATTATAGTCTGATTGAATTTTGGTTTTGATTCTTGTAGTTTCAAATAATTGGTTTTGATCTCTACTGCTTCATAAGAATGTTGTTTAAGTATAAGAACCAAAATCAAAATTCGTTAAAAATATAAAGGCTGGCCATTAAATTCAGATCAAATCTTGTGAATTATAAAGACCAAAACTAATGATTTGAAACTACAGAAAAAAAATCAAAATTTGATGAAACTATTAGGACTAAGAATGGTATTAACCCTTCATTTTATCACTTCATTGCAATGTTACCTAGCAATTCGCTGAGAGAGTCTATGAAATGGCAAACTCTGTATGAAGACAATTCCAGGTCCAGTCAGAAGAGCTGTTACAGCATTGTCACCCTGCAATTGCAATACCAAGCTTTTAGGTGCAAAAACGAAAGGGCGCATGCTTGATAAAAAGCGCTTAAGAAATAGTAGTTAGTTACCCCAAACATTGCCTTTCTTGCCGGACCATTGTATTTTGTTTGGATATTAACAGTTGTCGTCACAGCAGCAATGCAAGAAACATCAACAGACAGCATTTCACCGACCTCGAGATTTTTCTGTATAACTAATAAATAGAGTCCAACTAATAAACAGAGTCCAATAAAAAGTCTGAGCAATAAAAGAATTACAAACAGAAAAATATGAAAACTCCAACTACGAATGGTTTCAAACAGTACAAAATTCCTGACAAGTGATTGGGAATCAGAATGAAAGCCACGGCTTTTAACTGTAACTATGTCAGCTAATTGAAGTGTACCTGATCCACCCGCTAGTATGAATGCAAGCCCTTGGCCTGATAGCTTCTGCCTGAGAAATCCCTACAATGATACAAAAATGATCTTAGAGATATAGGATGGAAATATGAGAGGCAGGGATGCCAACTATTTCTGATATTCCATTTCCAATAGCAATCTTCTCGAACTTTCCCCAAAAAATATATGCTGCTTATGACCAAAGTTCACAGCATGTCTATTTTCCATTATTAAATACACAAAATCACACAGCTTCACCCCATTCACAATATTTATCTTTTCATAGGACATGGTTTATACCCCACTGTCTGACTTCTCAAGCGTATGTTGAGTGAATCTTGCACGCCAACTCTTATCATGACTGTGTTTTTTGTTTTTCATTTCCATATAACATGTTTACAAACTAATCATCAAAATGCAAAAAGGCCTCAAAAAATTGCATCACTCAGTCACAGCCATAACCCAAAAGCTGAAAAGCAGATAAACACATCCTGCCAATTATATTATTTGGAACAAATAAGACAATGATTTAGACATGGTAAGCGACATCAACTTACAAATACAAAAAAGAAACAGGAACCAAATCTTGCATCCCATATCTCACCTCAGCACCAGCAACTACATTACGTCCCCTCTGATCAACTGTATTGCTGACCTTCACATCATTAACAGAGCAAAGAAAAGCATCTGGCTGCAGAAAATTGAAGTTGTAGGGAAATTCCAGCTCTCAAAAATTTAAAAAAAAAATCAACGAAACTTGATCCATAAACATCAAATACAGACTATCAAAAATACTTAAAAGCAACATTATTGAAAATATAAATGGAACAACAAAAGCAAACGCAATACATACCTGACATAAAATCTCTCCATTAAACATTGCCAAGTCCATCTGTATTCACAATTTCACGAGTAACATATATGTAAAGGACTTCCATTAATTGGAAAAGCTTAAAATGAGAAGTAACAAGGCTATATTAAAATATTCTGGAGATCAGTTAAGGCACAAACCGGGAGAATTCTTGCAAGAGAAGGAGCCGCAATTCCAATGAATCCATCACTGGGTCCAGGATTCCGAAGAACAACACTGGTTATGGTCTTGCCAAATAACCACTGCCACATGCCTACTTCATTTTCCGGGATGTAGACATTTTCCATTTCAATGGATCCAGACATAAAGCACATGGAACCTACAAATATCAGTTTCATTTAGATTAATACTCAAGTAAAGATAGATGTAATCTAAATATAAAAAATTCAGGTTAAATATGAATGAACAGAAATGAAAGTGCAGGACTATCTACCCACACTAAAAAAGGAAAAAAGGGTTAATCTCATGCATTGTTAATAAACCAGCGCTTTTGCATCCTAGTATGGCACCGGATATTTTTTAAATACCCAAATCGCTTTACATGTTCTTGGTTTCCCATATGTGAACCAGATCCCAATGTGGAATATTGTGTCCAACTTGTTTCAAAAGCAATGTTAAGGCAAAACTGCCCAAAATTTGATGCAAGACACTATTTTTCCCCAATAAACAAGCACAATTATATATTATTGTGAACAAAAAAAATACAATAGCATTTCCCCATTTATTTAAAGTAAAAACAGATAAAGTGAAAGCACATGCCACATGGAAACTGTTTTAGTTTAAGAGGATCACCAAATATATCAGTATAGCATCATCCAATACTTCTGCTTTTGGTTTATGCCTTCCTTTGGATCCTTACTCATATTCACATAGGCTAGACAATTTATTCTTCATTCATATACCCCACTCTCTTGTAAGTTATTCTTCCACTGCAATCAGTCTTTAACCATCACCAGTGGTGACAATTTTACTCTCTCTCTTTTCTTTTTTCTTTTTTTTTGGGGAGGGCGCCCACATCAGCGATTTGACATAGTGGGTCGAATGTTAAGAGGATATGATTCCAACACAGCATCTAGGTACACTATGAATTTTATATTAAGAAGCCAACTCCAGGGAGCCAGAAATCCATTGAATCGGCTTATAAGATTACTTGCGGACCATGAATCACAAAGTAGAGGGTCATTAAAATTTCATTTCAATGAAATTCGTTTCAATGAATTACACCAACATCCATAACGTACCCATATGCATATCCATTAATTTAGATAAAGGAACAAATCTTATTAAACATAAGCAAACCAAATAAATTGGCTTTCCAATCTTGACCACGATGAAGCATCAGCACATATAATTGAAATAAGGCTCCAAAGCATATTCATTAATAACCAGAAATCCTGTTTGTGTAATATGAATATTATATTCAAGTGCACAGTGTCCTATAGCTTACCAGGCTTTGCAACAATTTTTTCCTGCGGCTTCAACATTATCTGTATCGCAAGAACCACAGCCAAAATAGCTTAAGAATATTTTAAATAGAAAACAAAGATAGATATTGACATCTTAAAGCTAAGATGGTCATACACTCACCTGAACCACCTGAGCTTCTCCCCCTAAAATCTGAAAAGGTGTGATTGAATCTTGCGGACTCTAAATAACAAAATAACATTAAATCCACCGTGAGTCTATGGAGAAGCCTAGATAAGAGCAAAATCATCTGAAGAACGTCGAGCAGTTTTTTGCAATTATTTTTTTTCCAGAAATTGGTGTGTAATAAGTCAACAGAATCATTCAGCATAATACTAAAATAAGGAAGAACACTGCAAAAGGTTTCCTGCACCGAGATTTGTGATATTTTTAACGAGTCAATTACCAGTCAGCTTGTCTCTTTTAACTCCTATAGCTGCGGATCTTTCAGTAAAGCCACTCTATCATACTAAACCCCCAACAACTACGTAGGTTACATAACCTTAACAAAAAAACCGGATCACCCTACTCAAACAACTCAATTTCTATACTCATCAAACTGGTCGGCAACTCATCAATGTAGCAAATATATCAATTAGAAATTCGAATTAACCTAAGTTATCATTGATTAGGAGAAAGCAAACAATTGAAGCTAAAAGAGTTTGCATCGTCCAGCGCCATAAGTGATGCCAATACCTGATAAACGTAAGGCTGAAAAGGCGTCGAGAAAAACGGAGCAGCCATTGCCAAGACACGAGAAATACGTTGAACTTGCCACCAGAGAGAAAGAGAGTTGATAATCGCTCAAGTTTTCTGCGATTTGCTTTCGGAAGTTCCAGATGCGTCCATTAAAGGACCAGATCCAGCTTCAAGAAATCGTTTCTTTTGGGGCAGAAACGAAGTTTCTTCCCGGGATTGCAACAATTCGTCTTCCTGTTAATTGTAGAAATGTGTGTTAAAGACAGTTTTAATGAAAAGCTTTGAAATTGAACCAGGAGTCCAGGAGGTGGAAAAGATAAATTCCAGGCTATGACACTGATTTACTAACATAACCTTCTATTTTGATGACAATTTTTATCGTTTTTCCTTGAATCGGGTGGTCTTTATGGTTTATTTGCTTCGGGCTTTTCTAGTAATTTCGCATGTCGCTTGCGGAAATTACGATTTGCCTGAGTCTCCAAAATCCCAATCTTGTGGATACAGGTGTTCTTGATTCTGACGTGGCTAATTCCTGTTGGCTAGCATGTCTAATCCCTACGTGTTCAGACACCACCTTAATGTCAGGTTTAATTCTTAAATAGCATAGTAGTAGGATTGGTTCCATTTGGTAAAGCGGTGGAAAAGTACTTATGGGCTTATTCACACAAGTCGAGATAAATATGTGATGTCTCATTTTACGGAAAAACATTGTTGAACGTGCTTATGGGTATAAGTACCTTGTTCCCAAACAAGGCCATTGTTTATGTTAACGAGTGCGCTTGTTTGAATACACCATTTTTTAAATGGGGTATGTAAGTTGAGACAATACCATCTTGAAATCTGAAATTCGTAAAATATCTTAAAATCTATAAACTCATTTCTCCCGACGGAGTTTCCAAACACACACAGTGTAAATCGTAAATGGTAAATGTGCATACTAACTTTTGTGGAAAGTGCAAAAATAAAACGTGTTTTATTTTAGTATAAAAATAGCCATATGAACTTTTAAAATAAGAGTAAAAATATCAACACCATTAAATATGTCATGAGCTGGTTTAGATAACTCTTGGGATAAGTAACTTTTGTTTAAAATATATTTTGGAAAATGATTTCTATAATACATTTTGAAAAATGAAAACTTATTTGGATAAACATTATAAAAGTGATTTTTAGTAAAAATTGACTTAAAAGAAAATGAATCTAATTAAATAGTACATATATATTATTTTATATATAGTGTGATAAAATTAGAGAGAAAAATAAAATAATAAAGTAGTTAGAATGTGTTAGGTCGTCTTTACAAAAAAAAGAATGTATTAAGTCACGACTTGTAATTTTCATGTTTAGATAATAATTTAGAATGTCATTATTGCAAAATACTCGACGCGGTGTAGAATGAGCTTTATTAAAACACATTTTGTGCTTGTTTGGTAACTCATTTTCCCCAATTGTGCACGTAAACCAAAATAAAACCATCTTGAAATCTATAAAACAATCTCAAAATCTATAAAGATACCTCGAAAGCCATAACTCCTCTTTCCCAATGAATTTCCCAAACACACACTTTAACACCACAATGCATTTTGGTTTCTGTTTCTCCCAAACAAATAGCTGGCGATGGAAAATGCAATTTGGGCTAAGAATGCATTATATAAGCTTTAAAATGATTTTCAAATACACTCATAGTCGGTTGTAGAAGTAACTTTTTAATAGAATGATTTTTAAAAATGTAGATGGGGTATAATAACTTTATATAATGTGATTTATGTTTAGATAATAAATAGCAAAAGTGCCTTTTGTGAAAAGGAAAATTGGTTTAGATAAATGTTTGAGAAGTTAATTTTTGTAAAAAAATGGTTTAAAATGATATATTAAATAACACATATTTACACACAAATATATATATATATATGTTATTTTATATATTGTGACAATTTTAGGGAAAATGATAAAACTAAAAATGTAGCCATATTATATGATAAAACTAATTATTTGATCTATTCTTTTTTCCTCCAAACAAATTTGATTAACCTATAAACTGTTATACAATATATTGCTACATATAAGTGTTTCATCATAGATATTTTATAATTAAGCGATTTATTTATATTTTTTAAACTTATCAAAAAGTTAACTAACTTTTATATTAAAAATACGAGGTAATAACTTACGCAGATTATGATAATTTTAAGATAAAAATAAAATTACATACCCCTTTCCTTTTCTTTTTTTCCCTCCTTTTCTCACCGTGATGGAAGAAGCACCTTAAAATGGCTTCTACGGTGAAACAACATTTAGCCAACAAGGCCTTCCTACACGATGTTGATCCAAACACTCTAAACCAATATTAACTTGACCTTTTTTCCTTTCAACGTGACTTTTCTTCTAGCCACCGCTGTCTCAAACACATCCCATAACATCATTACTTCGATGTTATTGGCCCATGTCCGTTTAAAAAAGTGAGATAGAAGTGCTTTTACGTAAATCGAGGTAAGTATGTGAGAGGAGTTTTGTCTCAACTTATGTGCATTGCAAAAAAAATCATGTGCAAACACACACAAAAAGAAGAGATAAGCAAGAGACAAACCATGATTGCAATGAGTGAGAGGCAAGAGAATATGCCAAGTGCTTAAAAATCTAAAACCTAGAAGGGCAAGAGGTAAAAAGGACAGTAAATATGTTAAGGAAATTGAGATAGAAATCCTTATGTCTCATTTGGTACGCAGAATTCATTTCGATGGATATGGATATGGAAATGGATGTGGATGTGGAAATGAGGTTTAAAAGTATGTTTGGTATGTCATGAAAATGAGGTATGATTTTTAGATGAAAAGATCTAAAAGCCCTTCTAAATTAAAAAATCTTATTTTTTAACTTTTAAAACTACCTAAATCAAATTAAAAAAATTTTAAAAAAATTTTTAGATGGAATGATCTCAATGGATTTACAAATCCAAGCTTTTGAGATGGAATTGTAAATCTATGATTTTGGTGGAATTGGCTTCCATGTGGAAGCGAATTCCATGGTACCAAACATGCATGGATATGGAAATCAATTCCATTTCCATATCCATGCCTCCAAATTCCATGCTACCAAACGTGACCTTACATATTTAGATGATGTTGAAAATGTATTTGCTTGGTTGTGAATAGATTGGGAAAGTGATTTTACGTAAATTGAGGTAAACATGTGAAAATGTTATCTCGATTTATGTGCAAGTGGTATGTGAATCCAAAGAAGCAAATCTAAACTGTGACGGTTTGCTTTTGTTATATCGTACAACCCTTCAGGTCAGGCCCTACTCTTTTCGACATGAGTAGCAGCAGCTGGAGGCTCTTGGCTTAGATTTGCTGTTATCGAAGTCAAATCAATAAAGTGATACTTACAGCATGTGAAGGGAAGCTGGGCTCCTTCATCTTTGGCTTTGACCTTTCGTTACCACCTTTTCGTTCTCCGACTCAGCTCATCAGATCCACCATCGCCTCGCCTTGAATCAGTAACAGGTATGCTGCATATACATATACATATATAGTTTTACATTTTCCTCATATGGTTTATTTGCTCGTCTGCTGATGGAAATCGGAAACTATAGACACAGACAATAATTGAAAACACTTATTGTTGATTGCTTCTGTTCAAACAAACTGATTCATATATGGAACAAAAATGATTGTATATAGTTACGAGTTAGGACTGTTAGACAAAGATTTCCATATACAACGACTTTAGAATTTCTATATAAAGCTCAATTTGGTTTATAACTTCCGAATCAGGCCTCTAAATCCGGATCACGAGGTTCTTAGGCATATTAAGGAAAGTTACGGCAAAACTTTATGATGTTATATAGTTTTAGAGACTCCTAATCAGGCAGTCACTCGGTCTAACCCCGACGCAGAAGTTAATTTTTGAAAATTATTCACACAGCACGCACTGGGTTTTAATTTGGGTGCCTAAAAAGATGCCAAATACGGAGATTTTGAATTTCTGGTAATATTGTAGTTTCAACGCCTGATAGATTTTGAAATTACAGTGAGCACCCATGCACTACTAGTGTATAGGAATTAATTTAGCTATTTCCTTTTAAATAGGAAAACCGGCGAGGAAGAAGTGTTTGTGGTGTCTTTGAGTGCAAATATTAGTGCCGTATTGTCACAAGTCTATTATGAACCTTTTCATCCAAATATTTGATTGTCTCTTTACCTTTGAAAGGAATTAAGCTGTGGTTGCCAATTTTTCTTCATCTTAAATTCTTAGTTATTTATAAAACTTTCTAATTGTTAGTATGATTTGGTACCTCTAGGAACTTAGCATCACAAGATGTGGTTCAAGCTCTGAAGTCTGGAATGGACCTGTGTTATTCACTCGGAGTTTAATATTCAAAAGTTGTACCATTGAGGAGATTTATGTGATGTCCTGGAGGGATTGGAAATCTTCTTGATATATAATGAGATGAAGAAAGCATTAAGGCACTCTGCTTTCATCAAAACGAGAAACTTATCACGCCAGTACTTCAGACACAAAATTGATTGGAAAAGATTAATTTTTACTGGGGCAACTTTGGCAACATCTGTTATTGTGTTTGTGATGCTTGTTCACAGTCATCAATTGAACAAAAAGTACCTTTATCCTCTTGAATCAGTTTACTCAAACCAATCCTTGAGCAACACCAGACAGTCAAATGAATTTCTAGAAGAGGCCAGACATCGGCAGGTTCACCTCAGCCAACCTACCTCTATTGTTTCACCTAATGTGTCCAACAGGTTGATACAGTCAGCTCCAGTTGAATCAGAGAGGGTGGAGCCTCGTCGAAGCAATATTTCTGTATATGGGGCCAGACATCAAAAGGTTCACCTTAGCCAACCTACCTCTATCGATTCACCTAATGTGTCTAACAGGTTAGTGCAATCAGCTCCAGTTGAATCAGAGAGAGTGGAACCCCATGGAAGCGAAATTTCTGTATATGGGGGAAAGGAGGACAAAAAGTTTGCCCAGACAACAGCAATTATCACACCTTACCCTCCTCGTGGATTGGTCCCTTCTAGATTCCAGGTAGAAGTTGATGAGACTTTCAATTTACTCCTTTCTTCCTTTAAGTATGATAGGGAAAGGTGTCACAAATAATTTACTCGAAATGTATCTCAGAGTTACATACGGTCTATGCCACCTAATGGGGCCCTTGTATATGCAAAGAAAGAGATCGAACATGCGCCTCAAGTTGTTGAAGATTCAGATCTCTACAGCCCTCTATTCAGGAATATTTCTGTTTTCAAAAGGTACTGCATCATAAAAAAAAATCTTCTTTGTTTTGCTTATATCATGTTCTTTTGCAGAGTACTATCATGATTTGGGCATGCTGATTACTGAGAGAAGTGTCTTGCATAACAAGAGTCTACCACTCTGAAATCAGATTGTGATGTTGAAATTTCTTGAATTTTTAGTCCACAACTCATTAGCTATTTTTCACTTGTGTGACTGTTCAGAGTGGGGGAAGGGCAACCCTTTTCCTTTCAGCCCTAAAAACTTCTGGATTTTACTCAACATGGGCTGACCTTTTTCTGAATTTCTGTAACTAGATGTGTCTACAGCATGCTCATTCTGCTAGTGAGTCTTTAAAGGCTCTTAGAATCTCTTATCAGAGCCGTACAAATTAAAGCAGAGTTTCTAACTTTAGAACACTCTTCATAAAGTTCATTGGACTTGGAAATGTGAAGGTGGTAATAGATCAGGGATTAAACTACCAAAGTCACCTTAGAGATGAAATAAAGCACCTGCGGAGCTTTAACCTCAGGGATTTAGTATGTCCCAACATATGATATAGTTGCATAATGCAAAGGGTTAGAAGATTTGGGAAGCATTTGTGATTGAAGACCATTAATCTTCCATCAGGGAACACATATGGCTCTGTGTTTCACTGTACTTTATTCTTGTAGTTCATTTCAAGAGTGTCTCTCTTTCATATTGGAATGGGCATAATGCATGTTGGATGAGAATAAAAGGTGATCATAGCGTGTACTGTTCACTACTCGGTTCATAATTTAGGACATTTGCTGGTGTTATGTAAAATAAATGAAGTGGCTGCTGATTATGTCCTTATGTTGTACTGTACCTTATTTGTATAGCATTAATGTCATATAACACTCCCCATGATTTTCATTACTTTGTCCTAGTTGAAAATTTGTGAAAAGACATCTCAAAGAAATGTTGTGCCTCAATTTCAGGAGTTATGAATTGATGGAAACAATACTTAAAGTTTATATTTATCCTGATGGATCAAGACCCATTTTCCACAAACCTTTCCTCAAGGGAATCTATGCTTCTGAAGGATGGTTTATGAAGTTAATGCGGGAAAACAAGCAGTTCGTTACCAAGGACCCCAGAGAAGCTCACTTATTTTATTTGCCATATAGTTC
>JANTPZ010137983.1:0-20643 GCA_025593235.1 Vachellia pachyceras
CACTTGTATGAAGACAAATGGATTATAAAAACTTGGGGAGATGTTAGCCATCTGAACCAAACAGGATTTCTGCAGTCAGGTTTTGGGGGTGACAGAACTTCCGGTTAGGCTGAATCGCTTGGCTTATTCATAGAAGCAATATACAACGATGTGCTCCAAATAATACTGGTGATGGGGGAAGGAGAGGAAATGTATATCAATGCCTCCTGGCTGAGCTGTTTTAAATTTTTTTTAAAGTACTGGATTATGAACTTCAACGATGCTAAAGATCATATTTACAATAAGTTGAGAGAGAAATTTGGATTTTCAAGTTCAAAGAGAGATTTATGGTGTGAAGTTTGAGCATATACCTTTTGCTGGGGTAGCCTAGCACTGGAAAACTGTAACCCCTTAAACATATTTAACCACATCAAGACAATATATTCACAATTAATTATGCAACTCGTGATCCCTTCTGATACCATTTGTAATTTCAAATAAAACAGACATTTAAACACAATTAATTACTAAATCCTCAAGGTTCAGGGCACAAAAATTGTGAGTGAAACACCCAGCTCATAAACTATTCACAACTCACAGTATCATTTTGACCCAGGGCACAAAACTTACCCATAAGTCACCATTAAAGTCATAAGAGTCAACGGTATTTAAGCATCCCTTTAAACATACGAGTCCATAAACAACACTCAATGGATACGTAACAAGTTAGAGATACCAAAAGATAAATTGTTAACCATATATAGAATATCACGGCATAACCATAATGATAAAAACAAATCAGAGTATGTAAGCCCTAAAGTTTGGTAATATACGTTTCTCCTTAAAATAGCTTAACTATTAAGCCTATAGTGATAGCTACTATCAAACTGTTGGCTCCTTCCCTTCACGCCTCGAACCACTAAGTTCCTCTCCTGAAAAAAATATATATCGATAGGGTGAGACATAAAGTCCCAGTAACCAACAATCAATTCATAGAATATACAATACGGGATTATAAGTCAGTGAAGTAGTGCTAGTATACAATATTCAAACAAAATAATGTTTTCGATTCAATACAATCAAAATGCACAAGTGATCCCTCCAACCTACTCCTCCATATTACTCCATCACGACTCCCCACTTACGTGTGAGTCACAATAAATCCTGGCCTCCCTCCTGGGTCTAGGCCGACTCCCCACCTGGGTGTGAGTCACAATAAATCCTGGTCTCCCTCCTGGGTCTAGGCCGACTCCCCACCTGGGTGTGAGTCACAATACAGCCAACCACTATGATCAGTAGTGGGGCAACCGCAGATACATTCACAATACATTACACAAGTCCCATCATCACAAGATCACCCAACTACTTCCATACACCTAATATGTCAATTCCCCACAAATGTACAAATTCACAATATGTTACGAATAAAGATGAATTATGAATAGCTCATCAAACGTACCTCTAAGCAAAAGATATCATTTATATATATAAAGAAAATACTTCCCACTTCACTAAAGTTGAACATATAAAAATAGAAATAAGATTCGTAATACATAATTAAGTTATCGAAAATACCTCACAATCCATGCAAAGCATATAAAATGAATTAACATCGGTTACCTCAACTCCGGGATACTTGTAAGCCCAATTCACAAAGCTCCAACCACACTCAAACTAATCTACACAATCATGTAGATAAAAGTTTAATACACACACATATAAATCACCTAATCAACGTGATTATCTACCTTTAAGGTTTTGAAATAATCATTTCAAATTTATAGTCCCCAATAGTTCCTCATCTATTTAATTTAACTCAAAAATTCAATTATTCCCCTCAACCCAAAAACTTAATTGATTTGCAAATCAATATCAATTGCACAATTCCCAATTCAAAGTTTAGGGTTTAAAATATAAAACTGTTAAATTATAGATCCTTAATCTGTTCAACAATATAAACCGATTATCTTCAATAACATTAATAAATCGTTAAATCAAACCTAATATGTGCAAGCAACATATGTAGATTAAATCACAAACTGATTAAATCAAATAATTATTTTAAACTATAACAATCATCGAAACATAAATTCAAAAGGGGAAAAATTAACATCTATTTCCCATCTACCTTTTATTAGATAGTTCTTGACAAAACTCAATCTTTATCCCAAATTCTAATCTTAAATTTTCATTTGATCAGAATGATATTTCTACCGTTAGAAAGAGAAAATTATTTAGAAAAACTTTTAGGAAGGAAGTAAATTGAAAGGAAGTAGTTTTGATTACCTAATTGATCCCGAATTGAAATTCTACACCCCAAAGAAGCAGTGGGCGCCGGCTGAAGGAGAAGGAAAAGAGAATCTGACCTAATGCTATTTACGTGAGGTGGGGTATAAATAGATGGTGATGATGTAAGCACTGTGCAGGTGATACATTTTCCTTTTTTTTTTTTGACATAGATATATATACATATTATGTTTTGTAACTAATCAAGCCTAATGTGTACGTGGCCTTTTTGTGGGTGTATATCTTTTTTTTTTGGTTAAAACCTTACAAAGGCCACATGCACACACATGTATATTTCTATATTTATTTTCTTTTCCTTTATTATCATTCTTCTCTCTTCTTCCTTCACAAAATCATCTTTTTTTTTATTATCTATTATTTCTCTAATTCATATGTCTCACATTAGAACAGCTTCTTTTTGACTCAAATGATTGCCCAACAAATTATATTTAACACAAATATTATTTTTAAATAACAATTAAGTCCTTTAGATAAATATTATTTTCTAAAAAATAATCAAATTCTCTAAATAAAAATTAGGATGTTACAAAAACAGGCTCAGCCCGCAGGTTTAGCCCGCCAACCAGCGTGCTGAGACGGTGGCAGCCCCGTAAAAAAAGGGTCAAACAGGCCAAGCCCTTGGCCAGCGGGTTTGCCAGGCTAACCCGTTTTTTTATTTTTCTATTTTTTAAAAAATACACATTTTATATTTTTTAATAGGAAGAAGACGATGTTTCAAGAGTTTCAAATGTTATTTTGAACCTTATTATTTTATTTTGAATGCAAACTTGCTTTGGAGATTGTTGATTATGCATTGAGATTTTGTATTGTAAACATTGTTGATTATATTTTTTTTAGAAATGCATTGTATTTTTTCCCGAAAAATCAAACGGGAGGGTAAATTTTATGTAAATTTATTGTATCATTTTTTAAAAAAATTTGACTGAAATAATAAAAAAATAAAATAAAAGGAAGGAAAATTAGCCCGTGAGCCCGCCTGAATGATGGCTTTCCGCAAGCGGGCCAATCTGTTTTTGCAACACTAGGGTAGCCTCCATGTATCTCTTCTGTCTTACCATTTAGATATGCTACTTCCTACATCATTTCACCCATACTGTATTTTTCCGGGTTTTGGGTAATCACCAATTACATTAAGATTATACTAATTTTTGCTCCATATTCTTCTCTTTTAACATGGTTTGAATTCTAACATAGGCTGCTCCTAATGGGAGTACTTAATTTTTTGGGTTAATATCATTGTGGTATCCTAAATTTGTATGAATTTTGGTTTTGACCCCTCAAGTTTCAAATGTATAGTTTTATTTCATATAGTTTCATAGGGATTTGGATGTTTAGCGGTATTGATTAACACTATAAAGTATATAAACCAAAATTAAAATTGGTTAAAAGTATAATGACCAAAAGATTTTAATTTTGATTTTTATACTTTTAACAACTTTTAATTTTGATCCATATGCGTAACAACAATAATTAACGTTTTTAAATGTTAAAGTCCTTATAAAACTATAAAGGTCAAAATCATATTTGAAACTTAAAGTACTAAAAACCAAAATACATACAAACTTGAGGGACTAAAAATTATATTTACCATAATTCTTTTCATGCATGCTGGTCACCTCCACGTCTCAGCATGTGGTTTAGATTAGCAAAGAAATCACTTTTCTAACGTAATTTACGCTCTGACAAATATGTAAGGAATTTTGTTCCGACTTGTTTAGATATGGTTTTATAAATCACCCCAAATAGGCCCTTGTTCTAATTGAGTAACTAAGATACTGCGTTTTATTTTGTTTGTATCTAATAATTGAAGGATCTAATAATTCCATTGATTTCAGGGAAAAGATCTAGGTCAAAAAAAAAAAAGGGAAAAGATAATTATTACATTTATTGTCTGAATATTTATAAATTAGAAAATGCGTTTAATAATTATTCATTAAAATTGCAAAATCACATCTCATAATCTTAAAATATTATATTTTTATGTTTTGGATAAGATATAAAATTAGGGAAATTTTTAATTAAATCCATTTAAAATAGTAAAATCCACATTCAGCGATTTCGACAAATCCCTAATAATCCATATTCATAATAAACAATAAGCTGGTTGATTTTCTTACACGCAATTAGTGCTCTGTTCAATTGAATCTTTTGGCGCTCTAGGTCTATGCTAAGGTCGGTTCTTGACCCTCGTTTTCTCCCGCGTCGTGCTCTGATTCTTCCATGGCGGATCCTAGTCCCACTTATAGCTCTAGGTTTTTCGTCTTTCCTATACTCAAGATTTCACCTCCCAGCTTATGAATATGAAATTATCACCTCACCTATTTGCTGGTTATAGCAATCACCATCCGGATTACGCTGTGCTTGTTTGGCAACATCGTTGCCAAAACGGTGCACGTAAGCCGAGAAAAAACCATTTTGAAATCTGTAAAAACCATTTCGAAATCCATAAAAACTATCTTGAAATCCGTAAAACCATCTCGTAATCCACAAAATGCTTCGGAATCTGTAAAATCCATTCTTCCAACGGAGTTCTCAAACACACACGCTGATGTCGTTGTGATATGTTATGGCGAAACAACGTGGAACGCTGTTAAACAACAGTGAAAGTAAATATGGAAGAAGAAATTCAATGTATCATCGTAAACCATTTTGGTTTACAACACTAATTTACCCTCTCTTAATGATAATCAACTAACCCCATTTTAAAGACTCTTGAAGTAGAAGATCTAAGTTAATCTTCTATTCTCTACTTATTGGTGGGGATTCTACATCCTCTCACTCTTTGGTAATGATTATACAATCTCACACTAAAACCATTACACTATGACCACTTATATAGACTTTTATGTCATTAACTAACTACGTGATTAACACTAACCATTTTAACTAATTTATAGTTTCAACATACGTTCTTGAAAGACTGCAGATACTTTTCTTGGCGGGTAAAATTTGACGTGATTGATTATAACCAGTGATGACATTTGACATTCAGTTTCACAGCAATCAAATAACAGGTTGATATTATTTCCTTTTTTCTTTGGGTTGGCAGTAGGTTGAGCTTATTCTAATGCGATATTTTATGCATATATGTACCCTAACCAATACGATGTGCTTGTTTTTTAATAAAGGCTTAGTGAAAGTGGCTCGAGTCATCCACTTTGACTCTTTCGCCCAAATGAATTTTTCAAAAGATTTTCGTGCAGGAAGAGACTATCCTTATCTGTTTGCAACAGCACGTGCTTAGCTACCCTGTAAATGTAATCACAATCGCTCTGTTCTTATAAATTGTTAACGGAAGCTTAACATAATCATGACAAGAAGCACCTTTAATTTTACTTCTTTCCCTTTTAGGGTAACGGCATCTGTTTATGCCTTTCTTGTCCATTAGTTTCCCTACTTCGGTTATGCTCAACTTCATATAAGCCCATAACATGTGTGTTCTTGTGTGTTATCAGGGACAAGTTGATGTTGAGTTAAATGAAGTTGGAAGAGCACAAGAAGCTGCAGTAAATTGCTTTGGTTGCTCGATTTCTTTCTTTATTTAGGGTCTATTTATGCCTTTATGACTAACGCCAATATATTGGATGGAGGTGGCTGAAAGGCTATCTAGGGAACTAAACGTCTCTGTCGTGTATTCTTCTGACTTGCAACAAGCTTGAGACTGCACAGATAATTGCAACCAAAAGTGGAGGGCTAGAGGTTTGAACCCAGATTAAGTATAATATAACTATGGTTATATTTTCCCTCTGTTTTGTTTTTGGGCCCTTTCTATATCTCATACCTTGAACACCAGGTTGTCAAGGACCCTGACCTAAGGGAAAGACACCTTGGGGATCTCCAAGGCATTACCCGTCATGAAGTATCAAAGACCTTGGGAAAGACACCTTTCTAATTCTCTCTCTCTCTCTCTCTCTCTCTATATATATATATTTTGTTTCACCAAAAAAAAAAAAAAAGACTTATACCGGAGCTTACGAAGCTAAAGATAAATACCAGTAATTGATTTTGCTTTGCCACTATATAAAATATTAATATTGTTATGAGTGCCTTTAATATTGCATGTACCTGGCATTAATGCATATGTCACAATAAAATATTCAGGGTGGTGGAGAAAGTCTTGATCAACTTTCCAACGCTGCACATCTGCATTGCAGAATATAGGCATGAAACATTTAGGTAGGCACCTGAAATTATCTGGCTTGTGGCTTGTTCCTGAGAAAATTGCATTGCCAGGGCCAATTGGTTTGGCATAACAAGTGACTATATATGTGTATTAATTTTCAGGGAAGCGGGTAGGAGTTGTTACTCATGGAGGTGTGATCAGATCGCTTTACATAAGGATCAACACAGACAAGCCTAGTGGGAGCATACACAACACATCTGTCTGTGTCACTTGTATGAAGACAAGTGGGTTATCAAAACTCGGGGCGATGTTAGCCATCTGATCCAAACAGGATTTCTGCAGTCAGGTTTTGGGGGTGACACAACTTCTGCTTAGGTTTGTGAGGATGGAGAGAGGGAAAGGATATCATTTTCTTCTGCGTCAAGTTCTGTCTCATTTTGTTGGATGTACAGTATTATGAACTTGAATGATGCTAAAATATGATTTTGCCTCACCCTTGTGATGTTTCTTGACCAGTTATCCTATTATGCATGATGTGAAGTTTCTCAAACCCTTATGGTGTTTCTTGAACAGTTATCCTATTACGCATGATGTGAAGTTTCTCAACTATGTTGATGATGAATGCCATTGGTGAGTAATACTTTTCATGTCTATTCTGAACATTTGGATCTCAAAGTTCAGAGAGGAAACCAAGTTGTACGATGAATTGATGAGTGATGTAATATAGTTGTGAAGTTTAAGTAGGGCTTATTGATTTGAGGGCCAACAACTCCGTATGTGTTGTTGAGGGCATTAATTTTGTTTGTTTCAGTTGATTTAGTTTTTGCTTGAGGGCTAAAAGAGTTCCATTCCTTCGCCTTTGTCTAATGTATGGACGAAGCAAGAAGAGCAATGTGGTAGCTGCTTTTTGGTTCAACTAAATTTGTTTCACTTTCCTCCTTTGTTTTTTACTTTAAAAATATAAAAGAAACTACTGATTGAGACTAATAAGTAATAACTTAATGAGTTAATGTGAAGAACACCTCAAGTGGAACGAACTTTAATCGCAACACTTTTTCTTATTCCAGTATTTTCTCCTTTTTAAGTTTTATGAGGTCATAACTCATAACTTTATTGAACAAAAAAAAGTGATATAATTGTCAAAAAAAATTGAAAAGGTTATTAAAATTTAAGATATAACTAAAGAGGGTCAGAGTGATTTTCAATACAAAACAAGTGATATGGGTCCGTTTGAATAGTCCGTTGGGAAAACGGATACAGATTCCGAGGTAGTTTATGTGAGAGGAATTTTGTCTCGATAAGCGTACCCGTTGGCAAAACGCGCTTACCAAATACAGCTATTTATCTTAACGATAAATGAGTAACACAAACCTCTCGTAATTTTTATACGGAAATTTGTTATTATATGCCTTGTGATCTGTTATGAAACTTTTCTTGGGATTAAATTATTGCAATAAATTTTTGTAGTGATTATTTTTTTTTTGTTGGTAGTCGACAGTGTTTTATAAATAAAATGAAGAAGCATTAGTATTTTCTTCCTGGTTTTATGGTTGAGTTTGTGTGGGGGAGACTAAGCATGCGCGTCACGAAGTGGGGTTGTGTGGTAGCCATCAATGCCTGAACCACCTTCTCTTCGCCTTCTTCTTCAACCTCTCCCCCCTCTGAGCTTCTCTCTTTGACTTTGATTAAAGTTTTCTCCCTTCACTTGCATAGTCCCATCTCTCCCATCATCACCAACAGCATCTTTATTTATTTGTGTGTGTCTGTATGACTGTATGTATATGTG
This sequence comes from Vachellia pachyceras, assembly GCA_025593235.1. Taxonomy (NCBI): domain Eukaryota; kingdom Viridiplantae; phylum Streptophyta; class Magnoliopsida; order Fabales; family Fabaceae; genus Vachellia; species Vachellia pachyceras. Next base: position 8,196 of record JANTPZ010137983.1, read on the forward strand.
TGTGTATGCATTATGCTTCATTATTAATGTCTGTGTCTGTATGACTGTATGTATATGTGTGTGTATGCATTATGCTTCATTATTAATATTGCTTTCTTATTTCCCCACGTCCACATCCCTTCATTTTTATGACTTTTGCAGGTCATCAAGTAGACTATTTTGATTTAAGCACGTTAATTTTAAGTACCATTATTTCTAAATAATATTACTTCGGTGCTTAATATAAGAATCAGTTAATTTTTTTTGAAGGAATCAATAAAGTTAAATAATTTATTTAACTATGACAATAATTCTGAATACTTATATATATCATTATATTATATACTTATTTGTAAGGTAGGTTTCAAGGGCATAGTGGAGTTGGCTAGATATAGTGCCTGTTTGGAAACACGATAGAAAAGTACTTTTACGCAAGTCGAGATAAATATGTGAAAGAGATTATCTCATTTTACGAAAAAAACTATTAAATGTACGTTTAGCTTCTGGAAACAAGAAGCCAAACAAGCCACAGTCTCCATAGAGATTAATTGGTAAGTTGTCCTAATCGGTCAACTAGCGATATTCACGTATGACAGAAGGTAAATTTTGTATCCTTGATAAACATCCACTTTTCATTAACTAACTTCCTTAATCTCTTAAAAAAAAAAAGTGAATTTGCTAATGTTAAGGATTGGATATAGTATTAGTATTGCAACGAGAGGTGGCATGTATTATCAAATGAGAATATACCCTATCAATTAATAAATAAGTAAATAAATTATCGAATACTTCATTCAACATATATTGGACTGCACATGAACATATACATACATATGTGTGTGTGTATACACTTCGTTATAATTATATTGTTTGACCAGCAAACTTAATGGGTCCGTTTGGCAAAGCGGTGGAGAAGTACTTATAAACTTATTCACATAAACCGAGGCAAATATGTGGAGAAAATTATCTCGTTTTACAAAAAAACACTGTTAAACGTACTTATGAGTACAAGCTAAATGTTGCCAAACAAACACATTAATGTACATTTGCGACTTCTTGTTTGGCGCCAAAACAAGCATATCGGTGCACAAGTCCTTTTCCAAAAGTCGTCGTCATCATCAGCATCATCATTATCATACACAAGTCAAAACCAGAAATCAAGTGCAGCGAATGTTACATAATCATGATACCCAGGACTTTTATATTATTCTCCCCAGCTTTTAATATAAAATATATTTTAAAGTTCAATTTTTTTATTTAAGTAGGTTTTATATCAACAATTTATTTTAATTAAACAACATGTTCAATGGCGCGATCGCGGGTTTTACTGATGGCAAACTTTTTAATTATTGAAAATCCACAAATTGCATTTGGATATATAGTGGTAACCAAAAAGATATTCGGTATGTTTGGGAATCCGTTGACGGAAAGAAATTTACGAATTTCGAAAATAATTTATGGAATCCAAAAAGAATTTACAGATTTCGAGATGGTTTTATCTCAGCTTATGTACACTGTTAGGAAGAAGTTCTTCCTAAATATGTTCATGGACGGCCTCAATATTATCCTCAGAATAAATTCATGTATATGCAGGCTTGCGATTATTCAAATTGAGTAAGACAGTCTTTCAGCCTCAGTTAAAGAGGAAAATTAATTAATTCCTCTCTTTGCAATATTTTCGTGATGATCATCATAACAAGGGTGACATGTCACTGTTAGATTCCCAACCGAAGAAATTAGAGTTAGTTGGAACAGTGATTTTATAATGACATTGTCACATACTTAATGATTGATTAAGCAAATACATTCAACAAAATAGTCTTATTTTGGTTTGGATCTCTTAAATTGCACATTATAGGCTTTCGTTCATTAAAAGGTAAAATAATCCAAATTTTTATTTTAAATAAAATTAAACTTGAATAATTAAAATATATGGTTTGAAACTTGAGAACAAAATAATCTTATTTTGATTTGAATCCCTCAAGTTTCATATTATAGGCTTTAGTTCATTAAGAGGTAAAATAATCCAAATTTTTATTTTAAATAAAATTAAACTTGAATAATTAAAATATATGGTTTGAAACTTGAGAACAAAATAATCTTATTTTGATTTGAATCCCTCAAGTTTCATATTATAGGCTTTAGTTCATTAAGAGGTAAAATAATCCAAATTTTTATTTTAAATAGAATGAAACTTGAATGTTCAAAACATATTATTTGAAATTTGAGAAACTATAATGAAAATAAAGGTTAAACTTAAGGGATAAAAAATTGTATTAACCCATGAAAATAATGCAACATGCATGCATACACATCAATATATATACATGTAATTAACCCTTATATATGACATATATATAATCCAAGCACATTAATGAATAGAGTTTATTATATATATATATCTCTTCTCTGCTGATGAACTGTTCTATTGTTGTAGCTGTCTTTAAACCTGCAGGTTAAAATTATACCAGTCAGAAAGTGAAGACTAAGAAGAAGAAGCTAATAATAGGGAGGCATGCGTTCTATGGAGGAGTGAGAGATAAACTCTTGGCGATAGTCTGAGACTCTGAGTCAGCCATTATTGTTTGCTTTTTCTTCATTGCAATTGCTTACAGACACAGTACAGTTTAATGAATAAACTCACAGGCAAAGATTAATGGTAATAATGAAAGGGAATTGATGGTGGCGTGTTGAGTGGGTGGCAAGAAAATTGATGAAGGTGGTTTATGTGTTGGCCATGGCACCATAGAAGTTTAAAAAAAAAAAAAAGTTAACGTGCTTGTTTGGAAAAATTTATTTACTCTTCAGAAGCATGTTTAACAGTGTTTTTTCGTGAAACGAGATAATCTCCTCCATATATTTATATCGGATTGCGTAAAAGTACTTCTCTACCGTATTCCTCCACGGACGCAATATTATTACTGTTCAACCAGACACAATTATAAAACAACCAAAACCAAAACCAAAACGGACTCTCTTCCACTACCCAATGCCTCCCTCTCCCTCTCTCTCTATCATTTGTTTATTTGTATTTAATCTTGAAATATGGAAAGAGGTAGTGCAATAAGGAGAGTGGACTCTTGTGTTTGCCATTAATTTACACCAATCTCAATAGAATATCACACTAACACGACAAGAATGACAGAAGTTTCATGGAAGGTGTCCAAGCTTGAAGCTTCCCTCATCATCATAATACACACATAATATTACATCCAATGTTTAACATACAAGAGTCATTTAATTCTTTTTTAATATACTAAAGTATAGACTTTTAGTCCTTTATGTTTGTGTAAGGTTTCACTTTAGTCCTTTAAATTTAAAAAGCGACTTTCAATTCTCAAACTTAACGCCGTTAGTCTCTCTTAATGGAAGTTGCTGACTCATCAAACTTAACGTTTTATTTTAAATCTTTTATATTTTACACAATTTAAATATCAAATTTATTATATTATTAAATTAAAATTAAAATGTGAATATGATTTGTCAACGTTTTATTGCACAATCATCAATTAAATTTGATGAGTCAGCAATTTAAGTTAAGAGAAACTAACGGCGTTAAGTTTGAGGGACTGAAAGTGCACTTTTTAAGTTTAAAATACTAAAATGAAACCTAACGCAAATATAAAGGACTAAAAGTATACTTTAACATTTTTAGATATTAAAGAAGTTAAATATATTATTTTAAACTAAGTATATTTATCATTTTAGTTTTAATTAATGCATTTAACTTCATTAATCTTTTAAAAAAAATACTTGCCTTTTATATTAAGGACTTGGGGTGATATATTGATTTGTATAGATATATCAACCAACCTTACGTGATTACTACTCATCTTATCACTATGGTCGTAGTTTTGGTAAGTTCATGTGTGTCTTGTATGTATACACACACACATATGAAGAAATTAGAATAAGAATCCAAACAGTGGAATAAGGTGGGGATTGGAATTGCATCAAAAGGCAAAAATGAAAGCATCGTCCTTGTCATAAGAATAATGTCATCTTACACAACTTTAAAAGGGGCCAAATAGAAACCACTCATATATATCCCCAAAATTAAAAATAAAATACCAGATACCAATGAAAAAAATAGGGAAAATCAGTTAAAAATACCCAGGCAAGAAAATTTATTGGTGATAAACCTCTGAATTCGAATACCGATAGTTTTTATGTATGAAATCCTGTAAAGTTTGCCCATTTGTAAACGCGGTAGAGAAATACTTTTATACAAATCGAGGTAAATATGTGAAGGGGATTATCTCATTTTGGAGAAAAAATACTATTGAACGTGCGTTTGGTTTTTGTAAACGTTGTTGCAAACAATATCACTCTATATTTACTTGTTAAGTGAAAATTGCAGATACTAAAAACAACGGATTGAAAGCGAAAATATAAAAGTAAATTGTGTTTGTGTCACGTTTATCTATTCAGTACACATAAAAATAAGAATGAAATATCCTAATAAATATCAAAGTCAATCTATAATAATTACCATAAATGTGATAGATGGATATTAAACGGAATATAAAAATTAAAATTAGTTGGAAATCATAAATCGATCATAATCGGATCAGAATTAATTACATTATGTTTTTGCTTCGAGATTAAGTTTAGTAAGTAGTATTGTGCCCGTTTGGGAATGCGGTAGAGAAGTACTTTTACACAAGTTGAGATAAATATGTGAATGATGTTATCTCATTTTACGGAAAAACACTGTTAAACGTGCGTTTGGTTTTTCGAAACGTTCAAATAAACAAGTTAGTTAAGCGTTCCCAGTTCTAGATCGATTTAATTTATTATCAAGCATCATTTATAGAAATTAATATCTTTTTGTTTGAATCCATTATTAATATTTTGTTACATCCCATGATTCAAGAACGTTCATATCTATATAATATTAAAAAATAATTTGAACCATGAAAGTTCAATATATTACAGCCAGTTTGGATTATTTTAACAATACAATATAATATACTGTAATTTGATGTTCTATTCTATTATATATATATATATATATGATGCTTGCACTGTAATCCAAAATATATAAATATATATATAATGTTTACACATTGATATTACATTATACCATAGAGATTAAATTAATATGGACCACTTTGTCTTCATCTTACACATTTCAAATATAGGTTCCTTTAATGGGTGCGTTTGGATAGCTTGTTGGGAGAATGAACACAGATTTCAAGGTAAATATGTGAGAGAATTTTTGTCTCGGTAAGCGCATGAATGTCTTTTGAGGTTTGTAAAGAGCTATCCAAACATAGCAAATTTCTTCTCATGACGTCCAAGTCGAAAAGGTTGTGCTCATATTTATAACAATGCGTCCGTTTGGAAACGAGGTAAAGTAGTACTTTTACATAAGTCGAGATAAATATGTGAAGGAGATTATCTCATTTTACAAAAAACACTATTGAATACATTTTTGGCTCCACTCAAAACAAGCTGAATATATCCATTCAAACTTTACATTTCTTATTCTCTGCCATTAACGGCTTTACAGGTGGTACTTTAATTAATTGTTTATTTTCATCATTTAATATTTTATTATTTTTATCCTTTAATTAAATTATTAAGTTTTCTTATGTTTATTATCTATACATCTGATTAAATTTATAAAAAAAGTCAACTATTATCCATAGAGTTCTGGCATATGCAAAATTACATCACAGGGGCAAAAGTTTTAATTAAAATTCTATCAAGTTGTTGAGAAAAGTATCATGTAAATGTCTATAAATTACCACCACCTACTTAGGAGTTAGGAGTTGCTTTCGAAAATCTATATTAAACCTCCTAACTTTTAAAATAAGCGATTTCTCAAAAGTTTTTTTAGTGATTAACACATATAACCTCTGTGTATTTCATAATTGCATATTGTGTATTTATGTTTTTTTTAATCCATGATTAAAATTTAAGAAATGTACCAAGTGTGATATTTGACTTGTTTGGATAGCTCGTTGGGAGAACGAACACAGATTTCGAGGTAAATATGTGAGAGGAATTTTGTCTCGATAAGCGCATGAATGGATTTTGATTGCTCAAACGACAGTCTGCATATATTTGGGAAATATTTCTCCTAACAGTGTACGTTAGCCAAGATAAAAAACATTTTGAAATCTGTAAAAAGTATCTTAAAATTTGTGAAAAGCATTTCGAAATCCGTAAATTCTTTTTGAATTCCGTAAATTCTTCTCAAAATTTGTAAACTTATTTCTCTCAACGGATTCCCAAACACACACAATTACACTTTTGTTTTCTCTTCCTGTTGTATCTTATCTTGTTGAATCCATGGCTCTCACTTGAATATCAACTATGGGCTTGTTTGGGGAGGCAAACCATTCCTACGCTTACGACATAAAATTCCTTTCACATATTTACTTCAAAATCTGTTATTGTTCTCTTAACGGACTTTCCCGACAAGCCCCGTATATATAAGACAAATGATCAACCCTTTGCCCAAATAATCCCCAAAGTCAATGACTTGCCATATCAAAGAAAAGGTGTAATTTAGCCACACAGGAGGAGCTAGCCTATGTGATCAGAACGAGATAAGCCGTAGGGAGAGAATAATCAATCAGCAGTATAATTAAATTTGCATTGTGCTCTCTAATCAAAGTTTTGCCCAAGGTTTTAGGTCTATATTCTTGCTTTTTTTATTACTATGTATAATTAAAATAAATTCAAGCATTATCAGGTTTAATGGAACAGCTCTCTCAAGAACATTTTATTTACACTCATATAAATTTAAACTCAAAATCTTGTAGTAAAAACCCTTTATACTTTAATTTACACTATTGCATTTTAGCACGATTTAGACAGTTTGTACATCAAATATATATACTTATCTGTTTTTAATATAGGATCTAATTAGTAAATCAATCTCGAATATAAATGTAAGACTTATTTATAATTTTTATCAATTTTTTAAATCATCCTATTAATGCTTACTCAACAATAATCAAGTATGAGGGAGGGAATTACAGAAGATAGTTATAAAATTTTAGAAAAAATGATATTTACTAATTTAATTGACATAATTAACCTTATTAAATTATGTAAATAAATTCTACATTTAGAACCAGAGAAATATAATATAATTCATGCTATGTAGCTACTTTGTTTTACTAGGTTTCATTTTATCGCGATTACTTTAGCGTGGTGTTAACAAATAATATTGTCCACCAATGAAACTTCAAGAACTAAAGATCTTGTAGCTTAATGTTATATAACTTTTTAAGTAAGAGGTTACGAATTCAATTTTACTTACAATCTTATATCGTGCTTACCCTTTAATTAATTAAAAAATAAGGGAGCTTTGCAAATGATATTGCTACTTGGATGCTAATGAATTATGACTAAGAAGGATATGCTTCTGCATAAATGACTTTCTAAGAAAATAATAAATTAATGATAAACAATAAATTGAGGACCACATCAAATAATAAATATCAATAACAATTCATTCTCCTTTTTTGTACAAAGGAATAATCTATGCAAACTGATTCCGACCAAGTATACTAAAATAATATCTCCATCATGGAAATGCAAGGATTTGATGTGTGTATATTATTGATATATGATCTATGTACATACCGGGCTTGTTTGATGGAGAAGTTGTAAAAGTCAAACGCACGTTTAACAGTGTATTTCAGCAAAACAAGATAATATCTTTAACATATTTATTTCGATTTGCGTAAAATTACTTCTCTGCTGAAGAAGATAACTTGCCAAACATAGCAAATAATCGGTGGAGTTTTGACTTTTTGTATATTATTGCGGCCACAATTTAAGGATACCCTACGAGGCTAATAAGATGTTACTATTATTATAGGACCTTCTTCTCCTTAATCAAATCTAAATTAATGGCAACACAATAATTATGTCATCTTTTTTGTTTGATAGCTCCAAAACACCTCGTTTTGACCTTGTGAAGAATCAATCACTCAACTAACCCTCTCTTTTTAATCACAATTAATTAATATTGCCCTTATTTGCTAATATCCCAACTAAAACAAAACAAACAAACAAACTACCTCACTTTCCTTCCTTTACCATACCGTTGGTTAAATATTTACTTGAAGCCTTCAAAATTTAAATTTCAGGTAAAATACAAAAATCCAGTGACGCACTCACAAACAAAACTTTGGTAACCCTTATTAATTTAGTAATTTTAAAAAACCTAATTTTTAATTTAAAAGTTGGAAGGCCCACTCTCTGCTTTCCACGTGGAACTTCAACTGTACGAAACTGGACCACCTCATGGCCCACAATTTCCCTTTCTTTCCAACCAAAACCCACAAATCATTAATCACGATTAAATTAAAAACAATTAATTCTAATTCTAGCTGTTCTGTGCAACAAAAAGCGAACCTCTCGTCGTCCCCTTTTTATCACTTTCTATGGATCCCTCTCTCTTTCTTCTCTACCGTTCTTCAGCACACTCTCCATTATCAAGAAACGAACCTTCTTTCGTCCACACGCCTTAGATTTCAATCTCACTTCCTGAGCTCCCTGGATTTCGAATGGTGTTCAGAGTTTAAAGTTTTCGTTCTTTAATTAATTGAATGTGATTATTTATGTGTATGTATATAATGTTTTGAACTGGAATTAGCATCTCTACGTTGTGTGTTTGTTGTGAGGAGCACCGAATGGGTCTCTGTACTTCAAAGCCCTCAGCGAATCTTACACCTGCGTCTCCCAAATCCGAAACTGAATCGCCCAGGAATAACCAGGTACCACCTACAGACGACTCTGTGCCTGTTCATGACTGTCCTCAACCTCATTCTAGCACTTTGAACGGAGAAAACCCTAGCAAGGAGAAGAAAGAGGCGGAGAATGGTAAAAAATCGCCTTTCTTCCCGTTTTACAGCCCAAGTCCGGCTCACTACTGGTTCTCGAAGAAGTCTCCGGCGAGATCTCCGGCAAATGGGAGCTCGAACTCCACGCCCAGGAGGTTCTTCAAACGACCATTCCCACCTCCGTCGCCGGCGAAGCACATAAAAGCTGTGTTGGCTAGGCGGCATGGGTCGGTGAAGCCGAATGAGGCGACGATACCGGAAGGGAGCGAAGCAGAGGTGGTTGCCGGGCTTGATAAGAGTTTTGGATTCTCAAAGCATTTCGGGAACAAGTATGAATTAGGAGATGAGGTTGGGAGAGGTCACTTTGGGTACACTTGTGCTGCCAAGTTTAAGAAGGGCGAGCTCAAGGGGCAACAGGTGGCTGTGAAAGTTATCCCGAAAGCAAAGGTTTGCAGGAACATGCATATTAGTTACCTACAAGTTGCTATTCGAAATTATTACCAGTTCTCTGAATATAGGGCGATTTAATGCTCCCTTATCATGCCCAGCCGGCCGGAATTGAGTTTAGTCACTGAAATCTTGTTGAATAGGAAGTAGATTCTACATCGTCTGAAAACTAGCGATTTTTTTAACGTAAATTTTGTTAGTTTTTTTTTATCAAACTTAAATTTTGTGAGTTACTGATAACTTTCTTGTCGTCGAAAGAATCATTCTTTCACTTTATGGGTCGGGTTAAGTGGAAGGGAAGCTGCATCATGCCACCCACCATACAAGCTTATGATCAGTTATCTTGTTGTATGAACTGTGGCTGTGTTCGGCTTGCTATTTTATAGCCAATTGGGCTAATGTATTAGGCTTTCCCATGATGGTGGCCATACGTGACTTCTTGATCGTAGTTTAACGAAACAGTTAAAATTATAGGCGTAAGAAAATTCAATATTTTAGGAGCCACCTATTAAAAAGATTCTGAATTATGTTGTCCAAATATATAGAAACTCGCAATATATTGAGCAAAATAATATGAGAAATTTCCATTATTGGAGATCTATTTCTTGATGTCAGTAATTTATATGTTAACCACCTTTCAATTATCATCTTTGATTTCAGATGACTACTGCCATTGCTATTGAGGATGTGAGAAGAGAAGTAAAAATATTGAGAGCTTTAACAGGACATAAGAATCTTGTACAATTCTATGATGCATACGAAGACCATGATAATGTCTATATAGTAATGGAGTAAGCTCTAGTTCTGGTTTTCTTTTACTTACAAGCTATGGCTTATCCGCTGTGGCCATTTGAAATGAAACTGCTTACCACTTTCTTTCATGACTACAATGAATTAGTGATCACTTATGGTCAAACTCACATGTTTCAGGTTGTGTGAAGGAGGGGAGCTGTTGGACAGAATACTATCAAGGTATATGTTTTAGTAATAGATGTACATTCTTTTTAATGTGTTAAATTTCGATACTGATAATCCAGAGTGGATAAAAGCAGAAATGATTGAAAGAGAACATATTATTTCTAGCGTCTATATGACATATGCATCCTCTTGCAGAGGTGGGAAATATTCAGAGGATGATGCGAAAGCTGTAATGGTACAAATACTTAATGTTGTTGCGTTCTGCCATTTCCAGGGTGTTGTGCACCGCGATCTTAAACCTGAGGTGAAATATATTCTCTAATTTTGCAATTTCCTTTTCATGCACTATTGAGTTCTGATCGTGCAGATAAGATATAAGCAACATTTACCATAAATATAGGACTTACTCCTTATCTGAAAACAATGAGCTCCCCTCAAAAATTATTAAAAAAAAAAAGAACCCAAGGTCGGTCTGCAAAATCTATGATAATTTCTTTTTGAAATTTTATTTACTTGGAGGAAGAGGGTGATTAAAAAAAATGTAAACTTTACACTAACTTCCCAGAGTCTTCATAGAATGTTTGATAAGTTCTTTAGTAAAAGTCGTCGTTTGATTTAGTTTGTGTGTCTTGTTTTCTAATTCTCTGAAGTATTAACTCGTATGTATGGCTAATTTCTGGATCAGAATTTCTTGTTTTCGTCAAAGGATGAAAACTCAGAGCTGAAGGCTATAGACTTTGGGTTGTCAGATTTTGTAAAACCAGGTAGCTTTGAGTACTGTTATGTAATTTGCGTTGTAATGTAATACATTGGACTTATTTAAGGTTTAATGATTATCATTGTGTTTTGCAGATGAAAGACTTAATGATATTGTTGGCAGTGCATACTATGTGGCTCCTGAAGTTCTACATAGATCTTACACCACAGAAGCTGATGTCTGGAGTATTGGTGTGATTGGATATATTCTTTTATGTGGAAGCCGTCCATTTTGGGCCCGGACTGAGTCTGGAATCTTTCGCTCTGTATTGAAAGCTGATCCAACTTTTGATGAACTTCCTTGGCCTTCTCTATCAGCTGAGGCAAAGGACTTTGTTAAACGGCTATTGATTAAAGATCCACGGAAAAGAATGACGGCTGCACAGGCATTAAGTGAGTTTATCATCAGAGGTTCTGAGTTTTCTTCTATTACTATCCTATTACTCACTGTCGCATATTACAGGTCATCCCTGGATTAAAAATTACAAGGATGTAAAAGTACCTTTGGATATTCTAATATTCAAGCTCATGAAGGCATACATGCGTTCCTCATCCCTGCGGAAAGCAGCTTTAAGGGTGTGTGTATTCATGTAGAAACTGTGTTTGCATTCATTAATTTGATATCAAATTAATAGAGCCATTTATGTTTAATTTATGTTGCCCTTCTTGAGTTTCTCTACTGAATATGTGATGGTTTTGTGCATTATTCTTAACATATCAATACATACTCTAATTTTTCATAACCCTGCTGTGCAAAAATGGGATATGCATTTGAAAGGGATGCTCGAGTTATTATATATCATGAGCGATACGGAAATTGATCAAGTAATCTCTTCCTTTATCCAACAAAAACTTATTTTACTATGAATGTCTGGTTAATTCTTCAAGAGTTTATTATTGCTTGAATAATCTGAATGGCAAACCCTTTGATTATCACCGAGTGTTTCCTTCTTGTCATGCATGAATTTAACACGTGTATGAAATACTTCCTGGAATTTTAAAGTTGGAGACAGGAAAAAGAAGTTTACATCTATAGTAGTTTTTTAGCGAACAAATATGTATTGCTGTGCTGAGTGTTGCTTGAAGTGTTTATTTCTGACTTTTTTCCTCGTATACTTCTGTTTTCTTTCTTTTCCATATCAAGCTTAAGTATGCTATACATGTATGTTTCCCGTAGCTAATCAAAGTCATTGTTGGTATTGGGACAGGCACTATCTAAGACGTTAACTGCAGATGAGCTATTTTATTTGAAGGAGCAGTTTACGCTTTTAGAGCCTAACAAAAATGGTACTATAAGCTTGGAAAATATCAAAGCGGTAGGTTTCTTTCCAATTCTTCTGGTATACTATGTTGAGAAGATGATGTTTATTATCTAATAACATTTGAGCTGGTCAGGTCTTGATGAAAAATGCTACAGATGCCATGAAAGAGTCACGCATGCCTGACTTTCTAGCATCAGTAAGTGCAAGACTAGACTTTTACTTGGTATATGATTGAATAGGCAGCTTGTTCCTTTAATAATAATTGGTCATAATATT
>JANTPZ010137984.1:0-22149 GCA_025593235.1 Vachellia pachyceras
AGGTGGGATGGGTGAAATTGAATGTTGATGGAGCCTCGAAAGGAGAAAGTGGATGGGCAGGTTGTGGAGGGCTTATGAGAGGAAGTGAGGGAAGATGGATAAGTGGATTCTCTAGGAGATTGGGGAAGTGCACAGCTGTCAAAGCGGAACTATAGGGGGTCATCACAGGCCTACAATTAGCAAACAAAACTGGTATGAAGAATTTAATTCTTGAATGTGATTCTGTAGCTATTGTAAATATCCTAGATAGTATTAGGAATAGATCTGAAATAGGGCCAACTTTGCTGAAATTGGCCAAACAAGAAATAAGTAGATTCAATGATGTTAGAGTTAATCACACATACAGGGAAGGTAATAGTTGTGCTGATCACTTAGCCAACCTTAGCTTTACTTTGGGGGAGGTCTTGACTATTTTTGAGAGGCCACCTCAGTCTTTAACCAGGTTTCTGTACAATGATTGTGTGGGACTATCCCTCCCACGGATGATTCGAATATAATAGAAGGGCTATTGCCCCGTACTACTCACCAAAAAAAAAAAGTGAATTTGATGATAAATCGGTTGATGTCTCTTCCCACAATTGATGCTATAATTCTTTTTAACTCTTCATAACTTGTTCCTTCTTTAATGACTCTTGATGTTACCAATCCACCTACATACATTTCACCAGCCGAATCATTGCTTACAAATCTTCCTCCTACATGAAGGAAGCATAGTATAGTCTTCCCAGATGTGCTAGCCATTACCATTCACCACCTTCAGATTTTAATTTTCGTTAACAACCTGAGAAGCTTCATTAACAACCTGAGAAGCTTAATTAACAACTTTCGCTGTTCTTGTTTGCAACCTCTGCAGCTACGTCATTTCACCACTGCATCTTCACTCTTCAGCTGCATTCCATAATTATTTTACATTACAAAACAGAGCATGACCAACAAACAACAGAGCACACACCATCTTCTTCGTAATGAAAACAACCACATTACTTTTCTATCCATTTAAATGACAAGCATTACTACTATATCCATTTCAATGATAAGCATTGATATTTTGCTTGTATCAGGTATGGTTATTTATAGTTTATCCATCTATCACAAGCCTTTTAATTTGTAGTTCCAGAAATTTTCAGTTTACATTTTCTGCTTCCCTCAGCAACTGTTCTTTGATTTTCTTTCCTTCCAACAGAAATTAATCAAGAATATTTATAGACACACATCAAAATAACAATATTCCAAATCTTATGCATAATGTACAGGTTTTACGTGTTCATCATTTGAGGAGCGCAGAGCAAAGATTTCACTAACAGAGGAGCTACACTTTGAACAGAGGAGATACAGACCCACATTTAATCAACTTTAGCACCAACCATGTCGAACCACCATCTGTTATCTCCGTCTGATTTAGAGTAGCGATTTTAGAGTCTCCTTTTTTCCAGAACTCCCGCGCAATCTGCTCTTTTCTTCCCTCTTATTATCTCTGCCTCAGTCAACCTTCCTTTACAGATTGCTTAAGGGCAATCTGGTCTTTTCCACAATCCAATTAACTATTAAAAGGTCCCATGGGACCTGACAGCAATTGTTTAAAGCCTTGGGACCATTTGCTAGTTTTTTTGTTTCTTTGGGACTTATGGCTGATTTTCCCTAAAATATTAATATTTCAATAAGATATTGTTAAAACAAATATAATATCTTTTAACGCTTTTCTGTGTTATTGCCAGCAATGGTGATTTGATAATCACCCGGCAGCCAAATAATTGGTTAAAATGGTACTTTGTTTTTCTACATGGGTGAGAAATAACATTAGTCTATTGGCATTTATTTGTGATTTTGTAACTTAATTGCTATTAATTTTCATATGGAGTACTTGTATATAATTATTTTTTTGGGGGTAAGGGGCTTCCTATTATTTTCTCATACAATGAACGGTCAGATTAACAAACATCTAGCGGTCTGAGTGCAAAAGATTTCCAAGAGAAATAATAAAAAAAATTAATAAGCCAAACGTAAGAGATTTATTAACCGAAATGCAGAAGTTTTGCCCGAAAGTACTGAACATAAATATATATTGACAATTTGATTAATAAGTTATCAAAAGATCCAACTTTTAAGCTTCAAAACTTCAACTTAAAGCTCATTTTTTTTCAAGTAATCTTGTACCCAACAAACAAACCATATCAAACTTGCACCGCCGAAACGAGAAATAAATTGAACAGAAAAGGACTAACCTAGACATAGGCAAAATCCACCTAACTCCAGCAACATACATGGAAAAAAAAATCCTGGGAAAAAGACAGCCAAGAAACCTCCAGTCATTCATAACATTGGAATTCACCATAACAGAAAGAAGACAGTTCATGGGCAGAACTTTTGCATTTCAATTGTTAAATTTCTTATGTTTGTCTCATTGTCCTTTTTATTATTTATTTCTTTATTCCTGTATTTTGAATCTCTGCTTAGCCACGGTAGAAAGAAATGATATTTGTGTTTAGCGAAAGGGAAAAAACAATTACAGCCCTCTTGTAGGTCATTGACTCATTTTTAGGTTATATTACCGTTATATAACTGCATTCTTCTTCTTCTTCTTTTTTGCTTCCACAGGCAAGGGCATCAGAGGGTAGATCCGATTGTATTTTCCGGTGGGCGGTGGCCTTGTTCATCCATCAAGTTGACACAAAACCAAAGAGAGAGAAACTCGTGACACTACTCTGCATAGTCTTTCATATTTCGAATTCTCTATCAACCAATGCTACATCTCTCACACACAGAAAGACATAGACATACATATATACATTATGATGGTCTGGAACAGTCACATCAACATGGCACACCTCCTACTAACAGTTAACATAAAAAGCCAAGAACAAAGGTGTTGATACCACAGACCTTTCATGAGTCAACGGTTCTATGGACTTTCAGCTATAAAAATGTATGCAATACTTCATGCTCTTGAAACGTTAGCATTAGTACTTTTAAGGTCCATAACTGCAATGTTTAACGTAGAACTCGGAATTACTTCGCTTGTAGAATCAGCAGGCGTATTTGTTTGTTTGGTTGTCTCCTTTGATTTGCCCCACAAGAAGCAGTACAAGCCAGCTATGATCAAAACCATGCCCACCAAGCTGCAATGAAATGTTATTTTATTAGACTTGTGAAGCCAATACTAATAACACTGATATAGAAATATCAAAAGAAGAAGCTAAATCTAGAAATAAGCAATGTTCATACATTCCAATCGTGAGTGGTTCACCCAATAAAATGGCTTCTAAAAAGGCCACAAGGATAAGGCACAATGGATTGAACATGGGAGGATAAGTAGGCCCCCTCATAGTAGAAATCCAAGACACTAAGTAGAACGTAGCAGCTGAAACAAGTACCCCCTATATAAAGAGATCACATTCATTAATCCGGATGAAAAAAAAATGTGGATATCTCATAAGCTTAAAAATGAAATCTTAATTCATTTAAGTTAAAAATCTTACTGAGTATGCTATAGTGAGCAGCTCCACATTCCAACCCAAAGATCAAGAAGCTTTGCTACTATCTATGCATAGCCCTACTACTGCAGCTTGAATTGAAATCATGATACATGTCAACATTGTTGCAGAAAACTTCAGTGGAAGTGCTCTTAGCAACTTCACCTGGTTGATTTCAAAAACACGAAAATGTAATTAGAAGGAATACTATCGCAATAATGCAAATCCTCTCTATTTCGACGCTAAAACTCTAAGTGTTGTTGGAATCTTTGAAATAGAAGGCTTACTTGGACAAAATACCATCCTGCGTATGAGAAGCAGCTGAAAACTAAAAAGAGAGTGCCTCGGAGCATGTTAGTCTTTGGCGGTTCTGCTGAAGCGGTGTGAGAGAAATGATGACCACCAATATACAATTTTTTTCCTTCATAAAGGCTTGTGACCAATGCCCCTCCAACACAAATAACTATCCCAATAGTCTTTGATCTACCCACCCATGTTCTCAGTTCTAATTTCTCCATCCTGCAGTCAATATTCATGAATCAACGCTTATGATATTGTAATTGAGAGACAACATGAAGTTTGCTCTCTTAAGCGTTTTTTTTATACAGATACCTAAATGTGATGGTGACTAGGTAAGTAACAATAGGAACCAAATTGAGGAAGGTAACCGCGTAAGTAGCTGAAGTGTCTGCCAGATCATAATAGAAGATTCCCATAGTCATTGTCCTAAAAAATGAAAATGATGGCACTTTACCTTTAGAAAATACATTAATCAATAACACAAGGTATATAGAAACCTTTAGAAATTACATTCATCAATAACACAATGTATGTATTTAAGTTGGAATCTCAGTTCAAATGTTTTAGATAATTTCCTCTAGCTTATGAATATGTGGGTGAGGATGTTCATCTTTTATCGGCCTAGTTTCTTGATCTATTATGTCCCTTTTGGGAGAGCGAAAATCTGTGGAAGCAAATGGAAAAGGGCTTTCAATTTTGTCCGAGAAGAAATTACTGATCAATTTCTTGCCGGTGCAGATTTGCTTTTGCGTAGGGACATTAATTTCCTCCCATGAAGCTATGGAAAATAAGCTCTTCCATGGGTAAATCTTGCAAAAAGGTAAGTTTCCCCAAAAAGAAAGCATCTCAAACCTGCATTTAGTAAGTAGGAATATACTTTTCCAATCATTTTATCATTTTCAACCTACCAAACATAATTTCTCCTATCAAATTATCTTTCTTTCCAATGATAACAAACATGTGAGCACCCAAAATTTTTTCTTCCTTCTATACTTTTCAATCGATTAGTGTAGGTATTTGCTGAACTTTGTGGTCAATATTTAAAAAAAAATATGTACCACCTCATGTCCTTATAATATATATCTAGTTTATATAATCATAGATAAGACTCGTGAATGGCTAATTAGGGAAGATGATTAAACAAAAGCTTGCGTGCTTACCCAATTAATGCATTGAGAAAAAGCCAGAACAAGACAGACCAACCTAATCTTCTAGTGAGGCCTCTGCAACAACAGGAAAAAGCAGCAAAAATAAAATTGTTACAACAATGGATTCAGCAGGAAGATGGAGTAAAAAAGAGAGGAGATAGGAAAAGCATATATACCTCTCAAAATATAAAGCAAAAGAGGCAACGGAGATAGTAGCAACCACATGACGATAAGTCAGGAGTGAGAAAACGAAGGAGCCATAAGTCAGGAGTGAGAAAACGAAGGAGCCATTAGCCAAAATGACCCTCGACAACAGTTGCATTCCCGCCTTAAAAACTTGCACCAACAACATACCTATCACATCACGCCATGGCATGAAGCATTCCTTCACACCTCCCATATTGTACTCTTATCGAGTAAAACAGAAGGGGAATGGGTCTTCTTTTCACGACTGACATTAATTCAATTCTGTATTTTGGTGGACGTCTGATCAAACACAAGACAAAAAGGATCAAGAAACTACGTCTGATCAAACACAAGACAAAAAAGATCAAGAAACTATCTTGTTGATAGAGAGAGAGATGGGTTATTTTATATAAGTTGATTGATGAGGAGAAGTGAATTAAAGTTGATGAAGAATGATTTTGGTAGACTCAGTTTCAAAGGAGGCTTATAAGAGAATTTGGAGGAACCAAAGAATTAGATGCCTTTAATGTTCATGTGCTCGTGTAACTCTCACCTTCCCTCAAAAGAGAAAACCGTTTCAGGCAGTAAGTAGTGACGTCCTTCACAAGTATGGAAGGGTTTCAGGCAAGCCACGTACGTAACTTCACCAACGATATTCTTCTGCTATCTTCTTCTTATTCTTTTTTGCTGATACAATAATGGGAATAAAGCAGCAAAATAAAAAACTAAGAGGAGAGTAAAGAAACAAAATAAAATCGTGGAGCTCTCTTAGCCGTGTTCTGATATCGAGACAGCATGCTTCTGCTGGTTTCAAGAACTTCATTCTTGTTCCTATGCTCATAGTTACATAGGTGAAGAAGAATCTGATTATGTAGTAAAAAAAAAAAAACAAGAAGAAGAATCTGATTATTACTATGTGGCCTCCATCCCTGATATTTTGCTTTTATCGAAAACTTTTTTCCATGATCTAATATCTATTTTAGGGGTGATGCTGGTTTGCTCCGAAGACCTAGATCCATGTAGGGGCCTTTTCATTGAGCTCAAACGGGAACCAGTTTCAGTGCTTCTATGTGCCCCATGCGTCCCTTCCTCATTCGCTTTATTATTATTATTATTATTATTATTATTATTATTATTATTATTATTATTATTATTATTATTATTATTATTATTATTATATTTTTAATATATTATTAATAATTAATATATTTAAAATATATTTATATATTTAATATTTTAAATTTATTCTATTTTATTATACTAATTAATATATTTAAAATTTATTTATATATTTAATATTTTAAATTTATTCTATTTTATTTATTTTTTATTTATAAATTATTGAATTTTTAAATATTTTTATAATAATTAAAAAAAGGTTCACTAATCGATGTCTTCATCTACACCGTCCATTTCATGTCATCATCTCAGTCGTTACTTCCTTTTCAATATTCCAGGCATTCCTACAAACCTTCCCCTCCTCATCTACCTTTCCCTCATCATCTCAGCCGTTATTTCCTTTTCATTCCAGGCATTCTTGCATTGCAAACCTTTTCCTTTCGCTTTTTGTCTATTTAAAAATTCAATAATTCATAAATAAAAAATAAATAAAATAGAATAAATTTAAAATATTAAATATATAAATATATTTTAAATATATTAATTATTAATAATATATTAAAATATATAATAATAATAAAGTGGATGAGGACGGGACACAACTCACAGAGAAACACTGAAACTGGTTCCGCTCAAACGGGGTATAAAGTACATGTATAATACATAAATTGATTACGTACTGTCAAATAAAATCCCCCAACACATGTATATAGCATGGCTTCTCGCTTACCTTTAACACTATATATAATAGACTAGTTGTACGTCACTGCTTGTTTGGAATTGGATGGCGGTTAGGTTGATTTACTACTGATAATGAATAATTTTGTGCACTTTGATTATTAATTTTTAATTTTAATTGATTGCATCATTTACATATTTTTTAAAATAATATAATTTAATTGAAAAACTATGTCCTTAACTATTTATCTACGAAAAAGGAGAAACATACTTATGTAATCTATGAGTAATATTATTCATATTATTTTTAATAAAAATATTTTAATTATTCCTTTTGTGGTTCTCATATTCTAAAAATTTCACTAAATTATTTCCCTCTCTCTTCATAATTAATTATAATAGATATTTGTGGGATCTACAAGAAATATAGTTATGGAACATTTTCAGCATAGAGAGCATAGATGATATGGCAATAAGGGCACCAAGGAGCATACAAGTATTTCTAAAAGAGTTATATAGCTCAATATTATGTTCAGCCATGTTCAAAACTGAATACAACTAATCAACGGAACTAAATCAGAATAGATATATCGAACATCGAACAAAACCAAAGGTTGATTTATATATAGTTACGCTCTTTTAATTTAAAATTTAATAAGATAAAATTCTAAATAGGGTTCATTATAAATAAAAAACATGGGGTACCTGAGAATAAAAAATAGGGGTCTGGTTATTGTAATTTAGTATTTTACTTAATCTCTCTAAATCTATTCCTAATCTTAATTTGAAAAGAAAATTAGATAATAATGGAAAGTTAAAGATAATAATAAAATAATCTTTAAGAAGACAAAGGCATTTGCAGAATGAGTCATAAATGTCTCATTAATTCTGTAAAATGTTTTGTATATATCAAGAACCAATAAGCCGATCCAATAAATAACATTAATTGGAGGAGTTATAATCCTAAAGTTATACTTCCTCCGGTGTTCCTTACGCAAGGAACAACAATCCAAATCACAGAAAGCAATGAATTTATGGGAAAAAGATGAGAGACTAAGTGGGAAACTGATGAGAAAGAAGTAAAATTGGTTGAGGTAAAAAATGAAAAAATGTATTAAATATTCAGTAAAAACAAATTTTTTTTATTATAGATAGATCAAAACCATGATAAATAATATTGCTTATAAATAAGATAGCGTATTACTTCCAAAGCTATCTTTCATTTCCGTTCAGAATTAGAATCAATATGAGTAACTGCAAAAATGAAACGTTAGTACGAAATATCTTGAAGGGGGACCATTTATGTAACTCATATAGTTTATGTTATTATACTTTGTTAAAAAGTATAATTATTTAAGAGAACCATACATAAATATTAATTTAAAATATTAAATTATACCTGAACCCTACACTTTCTCCTACCACATCTCACATATGCTCTCCTTATTTTATAAAATGTTCTCATCCAATTAATGGAGAATACTAATAAAAGACAGTTGAATTTCTTAAATTCTAATATGGATCGCTGAATTTGACAAATCATTAATCAGGTTATTCGATATAATTAAGAATTTAGAAATTTGGGTAAATTAACTACATACCCCTTAATCATTAAAGATAAAAAGAAGTTTGCTGAAAGAGAGCAACGAGGAGAGAATCGGTAGCTTCGTCGTGCAGCGTCTTGTTGCTTCTGGAAAGTCCACCAATCCTCCTTGTCCTCCGATTCCACTCCATTGGAGCAGGCTTGCTTGTATGTCTTCTTCATCTCCGGTTCACGTGGCCTTACTGAAACCTCGTCCTCTAGAGTATCTTAATTCTCCTCGACCATCCAATCCTCCTCCCTCGGCACTAATGGTCGACCTTGCGAACTTTGTCCTCTTCCTGTTCATACTTTCTTGCTACTCATTCCCAGTTCCTCCGCCAAAGGCACTGCCATGACCCCCTCCTTACCTCCGTTCATCACTTCTTCTTCTGAAATTCTGCATAATTTATATTGATTTTTGATTCTTTGGAAAAAGTGGTGAAAATAACTTGCAAAACTTTAAAAAAATGAAATCCATACTCCATCATCCTTCATGTCCTTAAATATGAGCTGATAGCTAATTTAAAAATATTAAGAAAACTAATTAAGCTAGTTATTTATAATAAATGTGAGTATGTTTTCCTAAATTATCTCATTTAATTATATGTACTGGAACTACATCTTAGTGGGAACTCCTTAATATGTACAATCAAAATGGTTACATTGGGGAAAATTATAAATGTTGGATAAAACATTTAGATAGCGGAGAAAAAGTATCGAATGGATCCATGTTTGGATCGGTTGGGTCAAATCTCCAAAGCCCCGTGAGTTGAACCTCCAAAACCCATGCAAAAATTTAAACTAGTTCATGTTACTTGAAAATCTAGAGTCCAAACGGGGTGGTATAACAAATCATCGCGTAATAAAGAACATTGAGAAAGAATAGATTAGTCTGAAAACTCAACGATTAGGTAAGAAAAAATGATGGGATGACCTCCCATTTGTATGAGTGGACTAGGGATATTTTGGGAACCCAAGATGTCCACTATCACCATCAATTGAGAGGTTCTCTTAACTTCTCATTTAACTACTAAGTCAATTAAGAATATAAATAAATATATTTATGTTCATCTTATAACTGATGGTGAATTATTTAAATGATATAAATTAAATTCCATTATTTAAGCATAGGTATCCTTCTATCGAAGGTTTTGAGGCACTGTTAAGCATTAAATGTGGACGCATCTCTTGGTGGTAATTCGAATCTTGATTCATCACGTTACGTAGTATTAGTCATTTCCCATAGACCCTGTTTGTTATCTCTGCAAAATTTAGTTCAACATCAGCTCAACAATATAGTAAGAGGCTGTCTGATAACAAAGAACTGGTTCATCCACCAAAAAAACAAAGGCATGATCTAGAATTAAGCTTAGGCACAAGCTTTCTGGTCTTTTGGCTTTACTATGATTAATTAACAGTAACTTATTCGCTATTTACAATAATAATGCTAACGGTATTCCCCAAGATCAACAATGCATATGTTCACAACTTGTTCCAATAAATTTTTACAACCTGTTACAAAATTTAAGAGGCCCTATAGATTAAGTGATTAACAACTATTTATTACATATTTATTTGCAACAACACTAATGGTATCCTGTTATACTCGGGCAAGTTTTTATAAAAGGTCCCTATGTTGACTCATAAACAAGTCATTAGGTATTATTCAAAATACAACTAATAACGAAGTTCGTTTAAAAGTACACGTACACATTATTGGTAAGACATTCAAACATGGAGACCTTACCATTTTATACTTCATTGCAAAAGAATGACAGTTGAAGAGCAATATTTAACACAGGTGGTGGAGCTTGATGAGGAAAATTAGGGACCTGTTTGTTTTTTTTTATTTTAGAAATTAGGGACCTGTTTGCAATATTTAACAAGTTGGAAAGAAATTTTGCACTCGCCAACACGCTCCCAATTGATCTGTCGTGCTCGTTTACGTCGTGTCTCACTACTATAGAGTATAATTTTTATTACTGAAATTCGTGTCCTTTTTAAAAAAAAGGGAGTAAAAAATGAAGACGGTCTCTTTAGACACCCTATATATTAGATAGGGCGCCTAAAGAGTGACTTTAGGCGCCCTACCTCTAAGATAGGACGTCTAAAGTAACCCTTTTGACATCCTATCCTCAAATAGGGCGTCTAAAGGTAACCTTAGGCGCCCTATATACTATATAGGGCGCCTTAAGGGCCAACATGTTGTCAGAAGAGTGACATACCACACTTCCCCATGCATGATCAATTCTTCCTACTCCTTAAATCTCGCGCAGCTTCTCATCCCGTCTCCCAGCTTTCCTCTGTTCACCATCACCTTCGCTCGCTCTCGCTCTCTGCTCTCCCGTCTCCCCGGCCGTCGTTTCTCTCGTCGTGTGGCTGTCTTCTTCTCCTAGCTTCCCGTTGCCTCTCTGCTCTTGTCGTGTCTCGCTGGCTTGCAGTTAGACCCATTTCACTTCCCCATTTACATGCATGTCTTCTTTTTTGGGTTCTCTGGCCTGACTCCATCGTCGATGGAAATAGGCGCTCTCGCTCTCTGCTCTCCCGTCTCCCGCAACCTCGCTCACTAGTTCTGGTCCATCGCCTCTCTCATCGTTTCTCGTCGGCGGCTTGCAATTATATTGTTCTATTCTTCCCCATTTCACCATTTCGATGTACATGCATATCTTCTTTTTTGAGTTCTCTGGCCTGACTCCTTCATCGACGGCGACGCTGCTCTCACTTCCCCTATTTCCCCATTTCGTTGATTAAATGCTTAAGAGTTGAATGGTTGGCCGAGAAAATTCTCGATGAAGTGAGAAGCTTAGAGATTTTCACTTTTAATCTTAAATAGCATAACTATTAGGCATTTTTTAGGCACTCTATCGTTCTCTACTTGTGTTTCTGTTACCAGTGTCCAAGGACCATTGTGAAACAGCAATTTTGTTAGCGAATCACCCTCACACATTCATTTCAAATAAGTGAAATATTGAAATTTGATTTCATTGTTTGTTTTGTATTCCATTCTTGTGTCTGTGAATGCATTCTATGAATGTGTACAATATATTAATAAGGTAGTTTTTGAGGAGAAAAATAATAATAGTTATGGATATAAAAAAATATTAATATCTTATATATAGAATTAAAGTAAATTGACCAACAAACTACCATACTTAGGACTAATTAACACGTACTTCATGGAAAACACATGCCGACAGTCAAATTTTTTAAAACATTGGATTGAGAATAATCAATAATTATCAATTATTGAAAATATATAATTAGTGCATAAATTATATTTCATAAAATTTAAAGATGGAATTTTTTTAATTTTTTTTAAAAATGAGTGTCATCCTCATCACTCCTAAGTAGAGGGAAGGGATATGAGAAAATGAAGAAAAAAAGATTTATTAATTATTTGTATATATTGAGGATATTGTCACTATATACATTTCCAATAAGCAAAGATGTTTTGCCTCTCTTTTTGGTTAGTGGGCTCAGAACCATATATTCAATCCATTGATTTTCAAGAAAAATTCTTCCAAAAGCATTCTTATTATTCTTAGCATATATGTTTAGGGTTGATAGAGAAGTTTAGCATTTGAATTTGTAAGAGAATTACAATCTACTTTACATATAATATAATATCTGAATGGTAGAAAGAAGTTACATTTAAAATTTGATACAAATGATAAAATAGAAGTTTCAGCAACTTGGTAGATGACACAAAGTTGAACATGTTCAAAATATTTGTCTCTATACAAGTCTTTCATTTGAAGCAAATATACTTAATAATATAATAGTTTTTTTGGTCAAATAATATAATAGTTTTGTTTAAAGGAGTGGTTGCCTTAATTAAAATAAGTAGTTTATTTTTGCAAAATTGTTTTTGCTGACACTACTTTTATTTATTTTCATATCCATCCCCTATGTTTTCTTATTTCATATGCAACTCCCCATAACTTTATGATTTATCTTTTTAAATTTGAATGTTGTTTACAATGGCTTAGAGTTTAATAAATGGATCGTACTTGGATGAATGCGTTAAGAACTAGTGATGAATATGAGAATGGTGTGGAAGAGTTTATTGAATTTGCTAAAAGAAATGTGACCAGCAAAAATGGGCTGTATTTTTGTCCATGTGTCAAAGTGTATAAATGGGATTAGGCAAACTATTGATGATATAAGGGATCACCTAATTTGTGAGGGAATAAGTCTCCAGTACACAAAGTGGATATAGCATGGGGAAAAAATAAATGCATATGCAGCACACGAAAGAGATTCTGTGGATGCAATAGATGAAGATAGAATGGAAAGAATGATTCACGATGTTGAGGTAGAATCTTTTGCCCAAGCACCTGTATATGAAAGCATGTGGAGCAATGCAGAGACACCGTTGTACCCTGAAAGTAAGCATACACGATTGACGGGTACATTGCATTTGATGAACTTGAAGGCATCTTGTGGGTGGACTGACAGTAGTTTCACATTGTTGCTGCAGTTGTTGGGTGATATGCTTCCAGAGAACAATGTACTTCCAAATCGTATGTATGAAGCCAATAAAATCTTATCTACGATGGGCATGGAGTACAACAAAATGCATGCTTGTCCTAATGACTGTATACTATACAGAAATGGGTATAAAAATCTTAGTGAGTGTCTGAAATGTAAAACTACAAGATACAAAGTGAGGAAATGTGGTGATTGTGGTGATAAACTAGCTAAAAGGCAATCTTTGAAGGTACTGTGGTATCTTCCAATAGTACCACGGTTTAAGCCTTTGTTTTCCAATGCAATAAAAGCACAGAAGTTGAGGTGGTATTGTGATGAGAGAATATCTGATGGAAGGTATCTTCGACACCCAACTGACTCTCCATAGTGGAAGAAAATTGATGAAATGTTTCCGCAATTCGGTAGTGAGCCAAGAAACCTTCGGCTTGGGCTTTGTACAGATGGAATCAATCTGTATGGGACACTCAGTAGTGAAGTGTAATCATATGATGCTTACTATGATGATTTCTGGACCGAAACAGCCGGGGAACGATATCGATGTTTACTTGGCACCTTTGATTGAAGACTTAAAGAAGCTATGGGAAGAAGGCGTCGATGTGTTTGATGCATACAGGCAGGAGTTATTTAAGCTACATATGATGATATTCACAACGATAAACGATAAATATAGGGCGCAGTAGGCTATATCTACGGAGCCTTTTATGATATAGGGCGCCGTAGACCCTAACTTTCTACTCCCATCACATACACGCCCCCTGAGAAAGGGCGTCAATTAGTATAAAAATAGGGCGTAAAAAGTATCTTTTGTTGTAGTGTCTCTTTTGTGGGTCTACATACCTTAATGTTCCAGTCAGAAATTTCTATCATTGAAGTGAACAATTTAAGCGTTGCTTGTTTTCTTGTCTTTGAAGACAGTTTTTAAATAGTTGTTATCTTTTTTTGGTTGCATTTTTAGGTTTTGTTTGGGAAAATTGAAAAACCCACCCAATAGTTTATTTTCTCTCTATTCAAGGACACAAGTTTTTATCGAAATTTCACCCTCCGATCTTACCATATTTATTTTTAAATGATTTTTGCTAAAAAAAGCATCCAAATTTATTTTGTTTTTATTTTAAAACCTGTTTTAAAAAACAGTCTCATAAAACTATAAAAAAGAAATAAATAATTAAATAGACCTTAATTTTTTGTACAAAAAAAATTGGATTAAACCTAGTTTTGGTCCCTATAAATTACCCGTTTGAGTTTTAATCTATGAATTTTAAAAGTGGTTATTTTAGTCCCTCAAGTTCACTCCGTCTAAAAATATTAATTCCTTTAGTTTTAAAAGGGCCTAAATCTGATGTTGATATCGTTAATTTTGATTATGTGTTACTATCTCCATTAATTATGGTAAAATAACTTAATAATTAGATAAGATAACATGAATTATTCTGTGACGTGTCCTTATAATTTTAAGCTTATTTCTTGTTCTTATTTTTTAATTTTGTATTTTTTAAACATATGGTTTATCTCTATAGTTTCATAAGGATTTAGATGTTTAACGGCGTTAATTAACACTATTAAGTTTAGGGACTCATTAAAACAAAAATATATTAAAAGTATATGGACTAAAATCAAAATATGTTTAAATTATAGGGACCAAAACCAAAATTGATTAAAAGTATATTGAAATTTTAAAACTATAGGGACTAGCAGTTTTAGATATAGTAAAATTGAAGTAAACAATTTAAGCTTTGCTTGTTTTCTGGTCTTTGAAGACAGTTTTTAATAGTTATATTTTTTGTTGCATTTTTAGGTTTTGTACAAAAAAAAAAGAAACAAACATGGCTTAATTTTTTGCACAAAAAAAAATTTGGGTTAAACCTAGTTTTGGTCCCTATAATTTACCCGTTTGAGTTTTAGTCCATGAAGTTTAAAAGTAGTGGTTTTGGTTCCTCAAATTTACTTTGTCTAAAACAGTTAGTCCATATAGTTTTAAAGGGATTTAGAGCTAATGTTAACACCGTTAATTTTAATTATGTGTTATCGACTACATTAATTATGGTGAAATGATTTAATAACTAGACAATATAACATGGAAACAATTATTCTACAATGTGTTCCTATAATTTTAACCTCCTTTCTTGTTCTTATTTTTTAATTTTGTATTTTTTTAAATATATGGTTTTGGTCTCTATAGTTTCACAAAGATTTAGATGTATAACAGCATTAATTAATACCATTAAGTTTAGGGACTAATTAAAACAAAAATCCGTTGATAATATATTAACTAAAATCAAAATCGGTTCAAATTACAGGGAATAAAACCAAAAGTGGTTAAAAGTATATGAACAATTTAAAACTACATAGACTTATAGTTTCATATATAGTGAAATTGAGAGATTAAACCACAACTTTTAAATTGCAAGGATCAAAATTAAAATTAAAGTAAACTATATGGATAAAAATATGTTCAATCCAAAAATTTTAATTCAAACCGCTGCCTACATGTAGCTTCGTCATAGTGTTGTCTATTTTCTTAGTCTGCTGTTTTCATCAAGCAATTTCATAAGTGGAAGGCTTTTTCAATTTGACTAATTCTTAATTGGCATTGCAAAGATGTGACCCTCTGCTTCTTTAATGACTTCCATAGCCTAATTCTCAGTGCACACGAAAATGGCAATCCGGTAGTAGTATTAGTAGTCAAATGGTTGGTCGGCCAGTGCCCACTCGAAATCTCCAAAGTATATCATCATCTCCAGGACTTTCAATTAATTACCACTATACTGTGAATTTAAAATATAGCCGTCAATTTGAGGATGACATTATTGATAGGCGATTTACAAGTATCTCTATTAGCATTTTTTAAATCCGAAAGCATGCTCTGACTTTAGTGAGTTCTAGAAATTCAACTTAACTAAACTTTTACTGTGAGATGAAAAAAGTTTGATAATATAATATTTTTATAAATATTATGTGGATGCCCATGTCTCTATAATACCCCCATTATTTTTTAAATCACTCAATTATCTCAAGTAATTATGAAATTCATTTACCCTAATATATAAAATTATGCCTATAAGTACAAAGCATCACTTGTATATGTACTACTCACTCTTGTTATAGTGAATAAGAGTTCTTTTCTCTTGCTCTCTCTAATTTTCTTTTTCTTTTTGTTATTTGATTAGTTTAGCAATAAATGAAGGGTTTGATTTGCACCTCAAGCATGTCGTGATTGCAAATTTATATAGTGCACTTGACAATAATATTTATATGAAAGTTCTCAAAAGACTCAAGATGTCAAAAGCATTAAATTCAAGTTCTTAAGAATAATATTCAATTAAATTAAACAAGCTTTGTATGGCTTGAAGCAATTAAGACACATTTTTATGAAAATATGAGTTGGTTTGCCAAAATTGTTGTCTATGTTGAAGATATAAACATAATTGAAACTCCTAAAGAGCTCAAAAATGCAATTCATTGTTTGAAGAGAGAATTTGAGATGAAGAACCTAAGGAAATCAATATTATATTTGGGATTACAAATTAAGTACTTAAAAATTGGGATTTTCGTATATCAAGAAACTTCTACAAGGAAAGTCACGTGGTGGTAGCTTTATCACATTTATTATGTACTTTAATGGTTGTGAGGTTTCTGCTAATTGATAAAGATCCTAGTAAAAGTCAAGAGACTAATGAAAAAGAAAAAGGAGAATTACTTGGTTTGGAAGCATCATACCTTAACTCTATTGGAATGGAGTGAAGTATATTCTTCACTATCTTAGAGACACTATGAATATTGTGTTATTATACTCAAATGTATCTAAGGATGAACTGATCGGTTACCCAGATGCTATATTTTAGTATGATCTATCTAAAGGTAAATGTCAAACATGATACCTGTTTACATGTGGATGAACATCTATATTAATGGTAATAGATATACGTTGATATTAATACCTTTGAAAATGAGGTGAAATTAATATCTGACAAAATCGTTCTAGTGAAAATTTAACAGATTTGTTTACTAAGTCACTTCATTATATGATATTTGGAAAGTCTGTTCATGAAATCAGACTCTATAGACTCAAAGATATCAAGTGATATTCTCAAATGGGGGAGTTGATATACATTGTACTCATTTTCCCTTCTATAGGTTCTATCCCATTAAGGTTTTTCTAGATAGATTTTTAATGACAAGGCAAAAATAAGGATTAAGAAGTGTATATATAAATGTTGTACTTTTTTCAATTAGGTTTTTGTCTCTACGGGTTTTTCATATAGTTGGAGTCTTTTAATGAGACATACATTTAGTCATAAACATCTAAGAGGGTGTTATGAATATTATGTGGATATCTTCTATAATTCCCTTATATTTTGTATTCTTCTATTATCTTTGTAATTATGAAATTGATTTACCATGATATTGTAAATATATATAAATATATAAGACATCACCCACTACAAAAAAAAAATGTCAATTTGCAGCAGTTCTTTTGTAGCGGTTTTAGAAAACGCTACAATGTATTGTTTTTGTGACGGTTTTAAGTCAAATCGCTATAATTTTATAACGGTTTTATTGTAATAAATCTGCTACTAATTTAGAGCCACATTAACGCCAGATGGTGGGACGTGAGCACAAAAATAGTAACGTTAATTTGTAGTTGTTTTTATGATCAAACCGCTACAAATTAAAAATATGAAAATGATTTTTAACAAAATTGATTTAAAATTAGTAGTGGTTCTAAAACCGTTACAAATTCAACAAAACCGCTGCAAATGCAAAACCGCTATAAATACTATTACATAAAACACTACAAATTTGAATTTTAAATTTTAGAAAATCTAATTGGAAATAGTTACGGTTCTAAAACCGCCACTAATTTAACAAAATCGTTACAAATACCGTTATATAAAGCACTATAAATTTGAATTTCAAATTTTAGAAAATTTGATTGAAAGTTAGTAGTGTTCTAAAATTACTACTAATTCAACCAAAACCACTGCAAATATAAAACCGCTACAAATACCATTATATAAAATGCTACTAAATCGTACAAACATGTTATAAATACCTTTTATCTCCCATTTCGTTTTTTGCTTCACTCTTCATCATCTTTCTTCTCTCTTCTTCATTTTAATCTTCATTCTTCTTCATATCAACCTACACATTCTTATTTTTTAAAATTTTAATAATTATTTTAAATGTTTCTTAGTTATCTTTATTATCTTTTTATCATGCCGATGTTATTTTATTTTGATTTTAGGTTTTTTGAATATTTAATACCTATCATTATCTAACTATCACTTCATTATCAACATTTTTTTAATTCAAAATATAACATTAATAATTCAAAAATTAACATATATTTAATTTTAACATTTCTACTTTAATATTAAAAAAATTAATAACCAATACATTCATTGCTCAATTAAATTTAATTGAATAAAATTATGAAATTTTAAAATTTTAAACATGAAATTATTTTAAAACATTATATCTAAAAAAGTACTTTTGGTGGGATATTTATTTTCAAAAATTTTAAATAGCATTTGCAGCGGTTCACTAATCGCTACTAAAATATGCGTCAAAATTTTAAATTTTATTTACTGATACTTTTAAATTTTACTGCTAAAATTTAGTAGTGGTTATAAAACACTACAAATTTAATTAATTATTTTAATATGAAAATTCAATTTTTCCTCCAAAAATTAGTAGGGGTTTTGCTTTTTACGTAGCAATTATATATAACTGCTAGAAAATAATTTGTCACGCTAAATTTTGTAGCGGTTTAGAGAACCACTACGCATATTATTAGTAGTGGTTCAAACCATTACAAATACAATAAATTAACCACTGCTAAAATATATTTTTTGTAATGACTTATGTACTAAATTTCAATATAGTGAATAAGAGCTATTTTCTTTAATTTCATAACAAATATTGAATAATTGATGGGATATGTCATAATGGATGATTATGATATTTCATAAATTTAGAATATTTATCTTTATTTTAAGAATATTTGGGTTTAATATTTATTGATAGTCATATTTTATTATGAATTCTCATCTATATTTAATTTTAAACTTCTAGAATATTCTATGATTAATTATTAGGGTTATATTAAGGCTTAAAAATAAAACCTCAATTTATTTCCTTTATATGCTATATGACTTGATAAATGATATTGAGTATGGAGTTTCTTCATTATCTGAGCTCTCACCTCTCTTTTCGTTTAGTTTATCCCTCATTCTTGTTGTTTCCCATCCTGCATCAACAATTTTCTTATTTTTATTACAATTACTATCACATACATTCCAACCCTTAATATAAAAGTTAGTTTACCACTTTCTTTTTCAAAGAGATGATCAATGAAATTAATTAACTTATATATTATAAAATACTTACATATATTATATTATTAGATTTTATATCAATTCATAAATATGACAGATTAGATTAAAAAAAGTGATTATAATTAACTACGTATATTAATAGAATTTTTTAAGTTTTTTTTTATTTTAAGTGACATTCTTGTCTTGTTTGGTTAGTAAACCCTGCAGACAAAACCTAGAGGCATAGAGAAATTAATAATGCGAGGGCGTAAGTTAGGCATCACAATTGGAGAAATTAAGGAACCAAGTCAATAAATTGCAGGTCCATGTGTCAGTTTGTTTATTTTCTTTAATTTAGAATATTAATGTAAGAGTACTTCTAAACCCTCTTCTTCTCTCCACCACTTTCCCATGATTCTCCCTGGATTTTCTTCCTCTCACTTGCCCACTTATTTCCATTATTTTCCTTATCATGATTATCATTTCTCTCATCATCATGAATGATTTTCTCCCCCTCACTTGCCCGTCTGTTCTCCATTATTTTCTTTTTCATGATCACCATTTCTCATTATCATGAATGATTGATCGTCACCGTAATGGGCAGTTTGAAAAAATGGTGAAGAAGTACTTTTACATTTTATGAGGTAAATATATGAACATGATTATCTCAATTTACGAAAAAATACTATTGAACGTGCGTTTGAGAAGCTCAACAACTCTTCCAAACAGAGATAATGATGATGAGAAAATTAAAAAGAGAGAAATAAGGAGAAATGATAGTCATGGACAGAGGCGGACCAATGTTGGTGTGACCGCAGCCGCATCCCTGACTTCCAGAAAATTAGGTATATATTAGTACTATGTGATTTATTTCGCACCCACTCATTCGCTAATTTTGAACCCACTCAATTTTTACTCAAATTCTTTTCAAAACATATTAAGAATAACTCCCACTTATCTTCAACCCACCATTAAAAAAATAGTTTGCCCCCTGAGTCAGGATCCTCGGTCCGCCACCGGTCATGTAGATAATTTGGGAGAGATTCATGGGGAGGTGGGGGAGAGAAGATGGGGGTGTCATCATAGGACATGTTCACCTCACAATGGTGACAATGGGAGGTGTGGGTCCCACAGAAGATGTTTTCTTATGGGCAAGACTTCCAAACAAGGAGTTGGGGGAGACCCCATATGCTACTTCATGTTTGCCCATTGTCCAGCCTTCACTCTTACCTATCTTTGAAAGTCTTATCTTTTGTTATGAGATTTTTTCTCAAATATATCTATTACTTTAAAGTATTTTCTGATGCATTTAGAATTTTAAAATAGTTTTTTAAGTAACACCCTAAAGCATAGTTTGGTGCATCCAACACTAAGGTATTTTTTTAAAAGCATATAAAATTTTAAAATATTTTTTTGTGTATCCAATATCAGTGACATAAAAATCCTTTAAGGTGTTAAAAGTACATAAAAATACTTAAAGATGTCTTAAGGCGCTTAATACATATGAAAAGATATGGACCTTAACTCATTGTATAATGCACTAAGAGATTTTAATCATTTAATATAAAACACAGTATTCGTCACCCTTTATTTAATTTTCTTTCAAATTTCATTTTGAATTACTTTTTAAAGCAAAAAAGCTAATTGTTTTGCTTAAAGGTATAAGATCTTTCTCTACAATGCAAATGACTACCTATATTATTACTTAAAACTTTCAAATTTATTATTTAAATTTTTATGTTTATAACTTAAAGGTGTCTTTGGTACAAGGGGAGGGGAAAATTTTGAGTTTAATTTTAAAAATAGAGAAGCAGTGATCAAAATTTTTAATTGATTTTTTTCCTTTTTTTATCATCGTACCTGCTCTATCTTTGTTAAGATTCTACACTCTTTTTTTTCAATTTTTCTAAATTCAATTCACAAAAAATTTCCTTCTCTCCCCAAATCTCCCTTACCAAACTGCCCCTAAAAATTCAAATTCTGTACTAATTAATTTTTTTAAATGGTCAACAATTATCATTCTCCTGCAAAATTTCCCAGTCTTTACTCTTTTCTCCCATCTTGGTCCACAAAGAATTTCTAAAAGTCTTTTTTTTTTGTGTGTGACAAATAGTGATGGATCCAGAAATTTTAGCCTGTGGGACAAACATATATAGAGAACAATCTATCGTTCAAAGTACATATGTACACATTGATGTAAATCTCCTGTATGA
The DNA here is from genome assembly GCA_025593235.1 of Vachellia pachyceras. Classification (NCBI taxonomy): domain Eukaryota; kingdom Viridiplantae; phylum Streptophyta; class Magnoliopsida; order Fabales; family Fabaceae; genus Vachellia; species Vachellia pachyceras. The sequence continues at coordinate 21,505 of JANTPZ010137984.1, forward strand.
TTTCTCGTATATTGTTTGGTAATCTAATATTGAATAATTCTTTTTTTTTTTGTTACAATTACTATCAAAAGCATTATAATCGTTTAATCACTTATACATGAGCATACTTTATTCAAATACAGCTAGTCAATTTTTTAAAAAAGAAAGAAGAAATGCAAAAACAAAAATGAGAAAACAATTAAACGTTGTTTTAGTTTTTTTTTTAAAAAATAGGCTTCTATTTTTTATTTATAAAAAAACCTGTCTAAAAATAAATTACCAAACAATTTTTTTATAAACAAAAATCTGTTTGAAAACAAGAAAACAAGCGAGGCCTAACTTAACTTAAATGTTCTGCATGATTCCTCACACATAGATTTTAAGTGTGTGGCTTCAGTTTGCAAATTCCATAGCCACAACCAAAATGATCTCCTACATTATCACCACCACTTTTCTTCTATGCATAGCTTCTCAAATTCTGTTGCCAATAACTGGAGCTGCCATGGCCACAAACTCAGAGACTGATAGGCTTGCTTTGCTTTCTCTGAAGGCTAAGTTGACCAACGGAGTTCCAGAATCTCTACCTTCATGGAATGATTCTACTCACTTCTGTAAGTGGCAAGGTGTTACTTGCAATCTCCGTCACATGAGAGTCTCAGCTTTAAA